>JAAAKG020142981.1:0-11476 GCA_010014905.2 Druon quercuslanigerum
ATGGAATTTTTCTGAGGTCAGATTCGGATTCAGCGCAGCAAAAACCTTCGGGTATAGTAGGTCTGGTCTCTGGTTCTAAGAATTGTTGGCCTGTGTTATTCATAAAATTGCTTCTAAATCTTCGGGATTCATTTTTGACAGTTTTGGAAATTTTTTGTTTATCTATTTTCCGTGAATTATTATAAATTTCATAAATTTCAAGAGTTTTCACAAATTTCATAAATTTCCACAAAATTTCATAAATTTAATAGACCTAACTGAAAATAGCAACTTCAAGTCACATTCAGGCAGTGTGCAACAAATAAGATAGTCAACAATAACAATGAATGCACGATTTTCGATACTTTCTTACCACCTAATTTTTTATATAAGATTTTTAGTACAACTATTAATGACTAAGATAATATTAGTAAGACAACAAATGTTTTAGAAAATTTAAAATTTCATGGTGAGAAAAAATTTATATTTTCCTATATGTTTTTCATTTTAAACTCGTTTGTTTAGATTTATTTAGACTCCTACTTCTAGAAGATTTGTATCTTCCTAGGACGATATAATTTTTAATCAAAGGTGATAATTTTCGAACTCACGAAGTTACTTTTTTTTATTTAAAAAGTGTGTATTCAGTTCAAATATTCGACGAAACTTGATAATTTTTCGTTTCTAAAACTTCTGTATATCATTTTGATCTATTTTCGGGATCAAGTTGATCATGTGGCATTTGCTGTGTTAATATCTTTTTCGAGATCCGGCTCGAAGGACCTAATTTTTTATCCCAAAGATTCCCAACACTGCAACCAACATAACCGAATTCTCCCTCAATTGGTAAATTTATTAAAGTTTCCAAAAAGTTTCGTGGAAATTGAAGCGTGTAAATGTTACTTTTAAATCTACTTGTAAAACTTTCGAAACTAATCCGGAGTCTTCGGGTCTAGAGGAATGTGGACCGCGTCTGGTAGCAGTAAAAAATTGCACTTACTTTCTTTGGAAAGAAGGGCAATTTCGAGTGCCAGAAAATTCGTTCGGAAATAATAACATCAGGCAATTTTAAGTTTGGAAGCAAAGTTTCTGTTAATATTTCCTGAACATTTATAAGGGGTGATCCATAACATACGTAACAGCTTTTAAGGGGGCGGGGGTTTGAAACAATGTTACGAGCATGAGGAAGGGGGCTTAAATTGATATTGATAGGTAATGTTTAAATAAATAAAATATATAGAAAAACAATCTATACAGAAGTATAAAAAAATGTCAAAGTTCAAATTTTCATACATCATTTTGCAGAAAAATATCTATAAAATTAGTCTCTTTTACAACTTTTGAAATTACTACTGAAACTTAAAGTACTATATAATACCACTGCGACCTACTATTAATGTTGATAATATGGGTGCATTTATTTATGCTAATGTTATCATTAGCATACTTTCAATATTTTTTAGTCTTATGCTTATTTCTTACCGCAAATCAGAGCACCCTTCCCAGTTGTCAATTGATATATTCTGTTACGATGAACAAATTTTTAACTTGCGGTAGTTTTATATTTTAAATGAAAACCTCATATAAACAATGTAATTCTTTTTAAGTTTCTAAGTAGCTTACTTATTGATCAAGAATGGTCACAGGAGGAACGTTAATAGATCAATACACGCGTCTCGAAAACGCGAACAATTACATCAAATTGCAGTACTGATATATTCCGAACATAAAAAATATTCTAAAACAAGGAAAATAATTTTCTTACAAAATTTATAAACGATATTGGTATTAGGTTATGGTACGTCATAAAAAGGTTCTTAATTTGGGCAATCGATGCGTCACGAAGATACGAAAAAATATATAATATACATTACTGTTGTATTGCCAACCTTAAAAGTGTTTTCCTTATATCAACAAGATAAACAAAATATTTTTTTTTAATTTATAAAGTGGTATTGTTAGATCTTAAGAGGCCATAGCAGGCTCGTCAGTAGGTCATTCGACGTGTCTCGAAGATACGAACAAACATGTCGCATACAGTACTGTGTTATTCCTAATAGGATCAAAGTTTTTCTCATATGAACAGAATATACACATTTTTTTTCAACTTTATAAATCGGTAATTGGTGGTTCATGATTCATCAATAGGCCAATCAATGAATCTCAAGGACACGAACAAATACACTACATATGCTTCTCTCGTCTTGCGAATACTAAAAAAATTGTTTCTTATATACACAGAATAAACCATTTTTTTAATCTATAAGCGCAAGAAAAACTGGCTATGAATGACCAATCTAGCTAAAAAATTCGATCAGACCTGTATATCAGTCGAAGCTACAATGCTTCCAGATTTCATTATCATAGATAGTTTCTTTACTTTTCGAGATATGGTGAACATAAAAAAGTTAAACACATACACGTGCGCACACACACACACACATGCACATTAAAGAAAATTGTATTTTCGAACTTCTGCGGTCAAATTAAATAGAAATATTTTAAAAAATTGTGTGTAAAAGTGTACGTCATTGCAACCCTCCCTCTATGACGAAGCAATGTAATTAGTTATCAGAAATAAAAATAAATATTAAAATAGCTACAAATGATTTTAGCCAATTTTAGTTTGTATCGGTTTTCAGTAGTTGTTTGAACTAGCAGGAATTAGTAAAAAAGCATAAATTAATAAGTTAACCTGAATAAAAGTTAATTTGAAGATTTACGAAGGCATATTCTCCGATTTTTAATGTTTGATATTGCAGACTCTTCAAATTAAGTGCACACTCTAGAAAATAATGCAATTTTGAAACCTTTATTTAAAACAGTTTAATTTTGAAGATCTAAAATTGAAAATTATTCAATTTTCAAGATTTAAAATTGAAGCTTATTCAATCTGAAAGATTTGCAATTGAAAATTCTTAAAGTGTGAGCAGTACAAATGAAAACGTTCATATATTTTCTGTAAATTCTGATAATTGTTTACATACAAATAGCATATGTTTCCTTATATAAAAAAAGGAATACAAATTCAGTTGACTCAGGTAGTAAGTTAACTAAATTGGATTCAATAAGGCATGACTGAAATTTGTTTTAAATTACGTATTTTACTCTGGAAAGGTGAGGGTGGAGGGGGGGGGGGTCAAATGATTTTATGAATTGTTTGATGGGTAGGGGAGGGGTAAAAAATAACAAAAAATATGTTACGTCATTCATGGAGGGCACCTAACTGTTCAGGGCATAATAGAGTTGGAAATGAGAAGATCGTAATTCGTGATAGCATTTCTTGCCAAGTGCGCAATACGTTGCGAAATCACTTTCCGGGATAGGAATTTCACTCAATTCCTTTTTCTGCGCTGTCTGTCGCATCTTAAGGGATGACTGGGGGTGTGCTTATGTCATACGAGATTGGGCGAGGAAATGCATCAAATTTCTTGTGCGCCTTTTTTACTGATTACGTGAAAAATAGGAAAATGTCAGAAACCGATTCGGAAAATGTTTTTCTGGAGTCTTGACACGTCCCGAATAAAATAATAAGTGCAAATATCTTTCTCACGTCTGATCTTATTTATTTCTTCCCATGGGGTGCATAATCTGAAATTTCTTGCTAGATAATAAAATTTTTTTAATCGTTCCTTCTTCTTATTGAAAGAAAAAAATTGTATGAAAAAATATTATAGAAATCCAGTATAGGTCAGTAATGATGTTCCTATAATCAATTTCTTATAATTCACGGATGAATAGATTTTAAATTATTTTAAGAGACTTCTACCAATTTCAGAACATTTCAAGGGCTGTGAAGTAACTCGAAAACTTTCAAAGGATTTTAAGTAATTCAAAAGATTCCAAAGAATTTAAAGAGATTTCCAAAATGTCAAGGAATCACAAAAAATTTTGCAGGATTTTCAAAGGTTTTAAGTTCGATTTTAATGAATTGTTATGCATTTTTAAAAAATAAATGAAATTTCAAGGGATTTCTAACAAATTCAAATATTTCAAGAGATTTTAAGAAAGCTCACAAGATTTGAAGTGTTTTATTGAATCCGCAAGGATTGAAAAGCTTTCGAAGGATTTCAAAGATTTCTAGTTTTTTTTACTGGAAATAAATATGAATAACTTCAATTTAATTTATACTCAAGGCATTACAAATGAAATTCAATGATATTTAGAAAAACACAACATTCACAACATTTAAGGGATTATGTAGGACTTTTAATTATTTTAAAGTATTTAAAAAGGTATTTCAAGAAATTTCATAACGATTAAAAAGGTTTCCTTCAATGTTTAATGATAATAAAGATTTATGTGTTTTAAACGTTTTTTAAAGCACTTTGAAGAATAAGGTAATTGTAATTCGTATTGAAGGCACTACAAATAAGTTTTGCTTATTTGGTTCAATGTGTACAATTTCCAAAGATTTCAGTTGGATGTACGGGTTTCTATGAAACAAAATTTCAAAGAATTTTTAAGGTCTTAAGTTATTTTAAATATTCCAAAGAATATTGAAAGTTTGAAAAAATTTCAAGAAAGGTCGTGGAATTTTGTAGGATTTCCGAAAATTTCAATGGATTTCGAAGAATTTCATTAGATATAAGGGATTTTGTAAGACCTCTATTTACTTCAAATTATTTACGGGATTTTAAAATATTGTAAGCTATTTAACAGATGCCAATGAATTTGACGATATTTCAAAAATATAAAAGGATTCCGAAGAAGTTTTAAGAGATTCTAACCATTTCTAATATTTCAAAGTATTTTAATGTCTTAGATCTGAAAATAAACTTACTTAGTTTTCCATTTTGTTTATGAAGATAAACAATTCTTCAATAAAAACAGAACATTTTGGGAATATGATCGGGGCAAGAATACAACAATTTTATTTCATTGCAATAAATAATGGTCTGAAATAGCCCCTGAACATTTTTTTTTAATAATATGCGCAGGATTTCTTGGACCATTTGAAAGAGAATATTCTCCATAATATAAATTAAAAATATTCATACGTGACCGAAAAAATCTTATATATTGAAATACACCAAATATACACATTCTTTATATTGTAAAGATTTCTATAGTATTTTAAAACGTATTTTTACCAATTATTTGTCTGAAAAAATGCTTTGAAATCCCTTGAAATCCTTTGAAATTTTTGATAATTCTACAAATACAATAAAATAATTAGAAATAATTTGAACATCCTTTAATTTAAATTAAAATTAACTTATTCATTAAATTCACCTAAAAAAACGTTCAAATTCAAAAAATCTTTGAAGTCCTTGGGGATTCAATGAAATTATTGAAATCTGACGAAATTCCTTGAAACACCTTAAGCTCACCTGAAATTGCATTTTATTTCATTTATTTTTTGTTTTTATATATTTTTTTTATATCCTTTGGAATAATTTAAAGGTCCTACAAAATCCCTCAATTGTTGTGTAATTTTTTGAAATCACTTGAAATCTTTGAAAATTCTAGAAAATTATTTCACATTTCTTGAAATTTTCTGCATCTCTTGAAATACTTTGCAATATTTAAAAATATATTATTAAATAATAGTAAAAGTCCCTTAAAAGAAGTAAACAATTTCGTTCAAATCCATACAAATCTTTATAATCTTTAAAACTCCCTTGAAATTTAGTAATTTTTAAAGTTCCCTAGAAATTCCTTGAAATGGAGATTAAAATCTATGGAAATCCAGCAAGATTCTTTGAAATCCCTTTTCATTTTCGACGTCACTTAAAACTTTTTAGAATTTGTTCAACTGACTTGAAATCTTTCAGAATCGCGTAAATACCTTGAAATCCTTGAAAATCATATGAAATGGTTTAATATTCCTTCCAATTTTTAAAAATCCCTTGAAATTTTTTGGAATCTTCTAAACATTTTTGAAATTTTGTAAGTTCCTTCATATATAACACGAAATTTGTAGAAATTGGTAGAAATCTCTTGAAAAATTGGGTAAAGTTTAGGCTTAAGTAAATAAATCAATCATTCGTCTAAGGTTTCTTTATTTTTGTATCCCTTCTTCTCACATTTAAACATTAATTATTTCTCAGCTGACTTTTTTATAATGATTTTTCTAGAATCGCGAAAGAACGGTGAGAAATTTATGATAGGTCATTATAGGCCTATAATGACATTCCTATACAATATATTTTAAATAATAATATGAGTCGACTGAAAAATTCTAAAAAAATAAAATTCCTGATAGTGTTTGCAATATTAACAAATTTTTAAATCTTTGAATAATAAAACTTGAGACAAAAAATTGCTGAATTATAAAATATATCCGTAGTTTTGAATTCCCGACACTACAAAATACCACAATTTAAATTTAAACAATTAAAAAAAAAATTTATCATAATTACTTATATGTTAAAATACAATGATGAAATATTTTAATTAAAGAGATATTTTTCTGTTTGCTTTCTATTTTTTTTTTAAATTACTGTTTAAATCTAAAATAACAATAATTAAAAATAACTATTTTCTAAGTCAAGTTTTTTTGTTTGAAAATGCGAAAAGTAGTTTTTTTTCTTTAATATTACTCTTGTAAAAATAATCTTGTTCTTGTATAGTCCATTCAGAAAAATTTTGTTGATTAAAATATTTCATTATTGTAATTTTAATGAATAATTATGATTTCTTATAAAAAAGTTTTTCGTTCTTTGAATTCAATAATTTTCAAGAGTCAAGAATTTTGCAATATATTCTATTTTATAATTCGGAAATTTTCTGTCATAAATGTTATTCGTAATCGGGATTTTTATATTTCAACAATTTTATAATTTTGTGAATTTTCTATTTTCAGTCTCTTCTTTCTTTAAATAATAATGACAACAAATTTTCTTCAGTAAATAAAATAGAATGTATTATTTGGTGATCTGAGGCCTGGTTTTACCCCTAGGAGAGTGACGACCCCCCCCCCCCCCGAACCAAAAAAAGTAAACTCCTGATTCGATTTTCGGCAATTGTTTTTCAGTACTCGCTTAGCAATAAAATCAGGACTTCCAAGATAGATTTCGACACAAACAAAAAGATTACTTTCGTTGGGAAAATTCTTAGTTGGTATTGTATAGAAAGTACTCACGGTTTTTATGTGTGCGCAGAAAAGCGAGTTTGACATCTTCACTTTCGATTAAAGGTTTGGGTGATTTTTCCAAGATTGCGAGGAAGTGTCCACTTGTTCGAGTGGAGAAAACGATTTGATTTACTTGGAAGTTCGAACTACTTCAACGACATCGAAAGGGAAAGCGATCTGAAGGCGGAAATGCCTCACATTTCGCGAGTCGCATCCAAATCGAATCATTCAGACTGCACATTTTTTGTTTCCATTTTAACTTCTTAATATTGTTACAGAAAAATTAAATGCATTAATTAAATTTATTTGTTTATTATTATTATAAGAGTATTTTCGAATCTGAACACGCATACTATCCTAAGTTGTATATTTTTAGTCAACAAATAAAAAAATGGACTCTTTATCGTTACGGAAAATTCCATAATACTAGACACAACCAAACAGATTCAAAGTCTGAAAATTTTCATGCATATCGCCGTCAAATTTGTTTGAAGCGTATTTTATAGTAGCAACTTAAATTTGGTTTGCAAAACTAAAAAAAATAATAAAATTATTTATAGAATATTGTACATAATATGATTATGTAAGCTTCAGACTAACTGAAATAGTCGGAAGTCATGTAATTTATAGCAAACTGTTACTTAATAATTCTATAACCTAACGAATTAGTGAAAAAATGTAGTTTCGAAAAAGAATCATACAAATTTAAAATCGAATAATATATGTCTTAATAATTCAAATAGTACGAAGTTGGTTCGTAATGTATTTAATATTCATGACTTTAATATTCAAATCAAGTTCGATATCAGTAATTTCTAAATTCGATAGATAAAATCGTTAATGGAACTATGAAATTATTTAATTCATAACGTTTTAAGATTATGGTCGTCGTTACAGGTGATATAATTACAAATAAAAAACATTATTTATATAATGAAAACATTTTATAACTTTAAAAAAACATTGAGAATAATTATAGCTTGTACAAGACTTGCAATTTTTGAATAGTTTCAGGTTATATTATCATTTTTCACAGAAAATCGGTTATTTTAATAAAATATCAGTAGATTTCGAAGAAGATTTACAATTCTAAACCATTTTCTGGCATGTTTGAGTTTTTTCTAGTTATTTTTTTGGCATTACGTAAAGTTATGTCAAATTTTTTTATAAGCTATCTGGTATTTTAAATAAAAATCTATAAATTTCAGAGAAGATTTACAATTTGGAACCATTTATTGTTATCTCATGTTAGTGTTTTTCGCCAAAATTCTATATTTTTAATAAAAAAAATATCAGATTTTTTAAATTATCATTTGGTCACTAAATTTGCAATATTTTTGCGTTTCATATCGGAAATCGATACAGATTTCAAAGAATATTTACAATTTTGAAATAATTTTAGTTTATGTTAACATTTTTCGCCGGAAAAATATGATTTAAAATAACATTAGGTTTAAGAAAAGTTCTGAAGTTCGACGGTTTAATTATCTATATATTACACAAAAACATTATCTACATATGTTAATTTTGAAATTAATATATCAATTTTCAGCAATTATGAAAGTGCCGTTCTTGCTTTTCTTTTCTATTATTTATATATTAGGTACTGTATTATGCATGATTCGGAATTAAATTTTTTTAAATAATATTAATTTTATATTTTTATTTTATTTTCTAGTATTTAAAAAAATATGAATTATTACATTATATTATGTAGACTGTATTCAGGTCCGCAAAATTCGATTTATAACTTTGAATAGAGTTTATTTATGTAGAATCGATACTGCCTCGAAGTTGAGTATTGAAAATTTATTTGAATAAGCTCTAAAGTAAATACATAAGTCCAATAAATAATAATTGACAATTGATCATTCATGTTCAAGCAACAATAATAATGAAAAGTATAATTAATTACGCCAAAGTGTCATCAAGCCACGTAATCCATAACACGCAGTGCCCCGATGACAAGAGTGAATTATAATCGGCGAGGTGTGATTATATCATGATAGTGTCCCATAGGTGTTATTATCCCCCATTTGAGTAGGTGTTTCATGTCACGCATGTACATAATATGCTTCTGTAAATGTGTAAATGACGAGATAAATAGATAATGAGTGTAAACTACAGGTCGCATCCGTAATTGAAGTGCATGGGCAATTGGGCGTATCTCTCACGAGTTTATAGGCTATTATAGCTGTATATGATTATAGCACACTGTGTGTATGGAGTCCATTTCATATGAGCGCACAACCCAGAACAAGTTTTTTTTATGTTTTCCTCAAACTAAGGTAAACTATCGAAACTTTTTGTAGGTGCAAAATGATAAGCCATCATATCACATGGTTATCCAGATACGAAGTCTTTCCGGAAAGTATCCGACCTTATGGTACACTACCACCAGCTTCCAACTTCCACCAGCGATCCTCCCACTTTTTGAAGCAATCCTTAAAGTCACCTTTCCGAATAGCTAAAAACTAGTTCATTGCATTCTGAACATTTTAATTCCTCTATTGAAATCATTTCCCTTTTAAAGGATACTTTAGTTTGGGAAACAGCCAGCAATCGCAGGGAGCCAGATCAGAACTGTATGTGGGCTGCTGAAGTTGTGTACGGCCGTGTTTCACCAGAAATTACAGAATAAGCTGTGATGAATGGACAGGTGCGTTGTTGTGGTACAGAACCCAGTCGCCACTTAATTACAGATCATTTTTCAATGAAACTTTATTATATCAAAACCAAACCAAATAATATTTGTAACTAATAATGTCGAAAGGAAATTTCACAGACTTTATGACGATGGTAACCATTATTCTAAAATATGTGTTCTTTCCATAGTTTTTTTAAATGAAAAATATTTAAATTACCACAGAAAATCATTGACCTTGTTGTTGGATTAAAATAATTTTCAGCAGAGTGATAACGCTTTGATACAAATAATCAAGCTACTTCTGACAATATTTTTAACGATGAAACTATTTGTTACTAGTTTGATGAAAATTACACAAATGCCAATATTTCTCTCAAATTGTTCGCTCATTAAACTATTTTTTCACTTTCCCTTTAAATATATTTTCAAACTTCTTCCGTAGATTGTCAAAATTTATGTGACCGCCATCTCAAATATATAAATGTCAAAAGATTTCGACAGCTTCTAACTGATTCCAGGGATTTTAAAGAATTTGATTGGATTTTGAAACTTTTAGAACATCCTATAAGATTTCGAGAAATTTCAGAGAGTTTAAAAGTTTTTAAGAACTTTCATATGATTTCAGAGGATTTCGAACTTTAAAAAATTGTTGAAGAAACTATCAGAAATTACTAATTTTAAGATAATCTCCGGGGTTTCAAAAAATTCCAAGGCATTTTACATTATTTGAGGGATTTGATAGAATTTCCGAAGATTTCAACAGAATATAAGGATTTTTAATAAATTTTAGCGAATTTTAACATATTCCAAAAATTGAACGAATAAAATATTTAAACTCTTTAAAATCTTTGAAAATACGTTAAAATATTTGGAAAATTTCCAAAGAATTTGAGAATATTTCTAAGATTCTCAAATATTGCAAAGAATTTTAGAGAAATTTCTTTTCATTTTACGAGGTTTTATAAGATTTCCGAGGATTTAAGCAATTATGAAGAAGTTTGTAAAGGTATTTAAATCGATTTTCCAGGATCTCTAAAGATTTCATAGAATGTTCACAGAATTTTAATGACTTTGTAAAGAATCGAGTAACAAGAGTCGAGGGATTTGAAGAATTTTCAAATATTCAAAGGATTTTTTAAAAAATATTTAGAATCCCTGAAAAATATCAAGGGATTTCAAATTAATGCAAACTATTCGTAATATTTTAGGGTATTTTAAAAAATTCCAATGAAGTTTTAAGGGATTAAAAAATCTAAATGAAATGTGATGCATCAAATTTTATTTAACTTGCGGGATTTGAAGAAATTGTCCAATATTCTAAGATATTTTTAAACATTATAAAGCATTTTAAAGTTTTTACGATATTTGAAAAGATTTCAATAATTTCAACGTATTTCACAAGGTTTTATAATATTTCGGAGGATTTCAGTAACTTGAAAGGATTTTTGATTGAAATATTTTAAGAGATTTGAAGAAATATCATCGAATATTATAAAATTTTATGAAAGTTTATAATATTTTGATGAAATTTCAAAGAATCCTTTCACAAGGATTGAGGGCTTTCAAAGGACTTCAGAGATTTGGAGAGATTTTCAAATGTTTGAATAGATGTTCAAATATTTCAGGGTATTTCTACACATTTTCGTTTGTTGTGAATACCATCGTACTTTAAAATATTTAGGTTATTTGAGGTCATGGTTAGCTTGTCGAAACTTCTGTAGAAAAATGACATTACAAATATTGGTAAAAATTACGTAATATAGTCTAGGAGG
>JAAAKG020142982.1:0-11476 GCA_010014905.2 Druon quercuslanigerum
TTTGAATTTAAAATAACAATAATTTTAAATACAATATTTTTGGGTGACGATTTTTTTTTAATGTGCATAGTATTTAAAAAAATACAAAAAGCGTCCGCAAAATCGAATTTTAAATTTATATATATATATATGGTTTTTTTAAACTTGTTATAAGGTATGATAAAAACAGTAGGTGATTTTGTTGTGTTTTAGGGGCAAACTTTATTCAAATTTAAAAAGTGTAAAAAAAGTCCAATTTTCATGTTTAAAAATTGAGATTTTTGATTGCAGCTATTACGCTAAATTTGACCACATTTGACCCTCCAATACAAAAAAAAATCATCCTCTTTTTTCAACGGTACTTATAGCGATTTTCAAAAAAATATGTGTAAATTTAAAATTCGATTTTCGCGAATGCTTTTTGTAATTTTTTTAAATACTATGAACATTACAAAAATGCTGTATCTGTTATTTTAAATTCAAACAATAATTTTAGAAATTTTAAACATTAAAAATAATTTTAAAAAATTGTATTATTGTATTTGTAATCAATAAAATATATTTATAAAAAAATGGTACTTGTTTAAAGTTGGAAACTTTACAATAATTTAAGGTTTTTCAAATTCGGATGTTTCATAATGTTTTCGTTCGGGAATTTTGTTTTTCGGGAATTTTCTAATCTAGTAATATTATTAAATGCGGGAATTTTCATAATTCGGTAATTTTATAAACCAGAAATTTTCCAATTCGGTTTTTTAATTTTTCGGCAATTTTATTATTTGCGAATTTTAATATTTTTTCTTTCCTTCTATCGATAGATTGGTTGAAATTTTAACTATTATATTTTTTGATAAGAATTCTTTTTTTTTAGGAGGGTGGGGGGGGGGTATTCTTTTTGATTTTAAAATTTAACTTTATTTGTGTAATATTCGTCCTTTTATAGTTCGAAAATTCATTTCTTTTAGCAGAAACTTAATATTTTGTGGTTAAGAAGGCATCTCTTTTATTTAAATTGATATGTTTTAGTGGAAAAATGTACTGTTTTATAAAAAATTCGTTCATTTTTTATTTTAAAATTAATTTTTTTCGACTAAAAATTCATTCGTATTTTTTGGTAGAAAAATAATCTAGGCTGAAAATTAATTTTCTCAGTTAAAAATTAATTTCTTCTTAGAAAAATGTAACTAGTTTGTAGAAAATTGGTAGTGTTTTAGCTAAAACTTTATCCTCTTGGATAAAAATTCAATTTTGTAGTTAAAAATTAATCTGGTTGCAAATTTAATTTTTTTCTAGTTAAAAAATCGTTTTTTTTTTTCAAAACATGAGTTTTAAACTTAAAATTTAAACTATTTTATTTATGTTTGCACTTTTCTTTAGTTAAAAATTCTATTATGAGGTTAAAAATTCGTGTATTAATAAGTCTTATTTCTAGGTAGAAGTTTATTCTAACTTCACATAAATATTTATATTCAGCTATTTGGTTAAAAATTAACTATTTTCTTGAATTGAACATTTACATTTTTATTGAAAATTTATATTTTTGAGTGAAAAATTAGACTATTTTGAATAAACTCTGTCATTAGTCTTAAAAGTCATTTTAAAATGATTTAAACAGATTTTCAAAATTGTAAAAGAAATAATCTGAAAGATGTCAGGCATTTTTTAAATTTTGCAGGTTTTATTAAAAATGGTAGCAAAAATTCGAACCATTTCAAACGATATTCAAATGTTTTGAAAAAATTTCAAAAATAATTCAAAACTTGAAAAGATTCATTAAAAATAAAATTATATATGAAAACATTAAGTTTCCTATGAAAATTGAAAATGGTTTTTTATTTTAGAAAATTAATTTTAAGAGCACAATTAAGAATATTTCGAGAGATTTCCAAAATCTTAAACAAAAATTAGAAACTTTTAAAGTAATTTTTTTACTTTGCAGGATTGATTATGAGTTTTATGAACAATTCAAACAAATTTAAGTTACCTTTAGAAATTTAAAATAAATCAAAAATAATTTCTGAAGATTTTAAAACAAAATTTTGAAGCTATTTAAGGATTTTTAAAGGTTGAAGATAAGGAACAATTTTCTGAAGATTTCTAGGAAATTTTTCAATGATTTTTTTGTTTTTGAAATTATTTTTTACAGAATACTTAAAAAGAGATTAAAACAAAAATAAATTTAGAAGAGTAAAGAAAAATTAAATAAATATTACTTCAGAAAAAATTCGATTATGTTAAAAGAAAATATATTTAGAAGTTTTGAAGAGATTAAAAAATAATTAAAAATTTGGAATGATTCCAAAAACTGTCACAAATGATAATAAAATTTATTTATCAATATTTTTAGGAAAAATTTAAAATAGTTAGGTATTATTTATAAAATATTTCATGAATTTTCACTAATTTAGAAACCGAATTTTTTCTACGTATAACTAGCCAAAATGTTTTATTTTTTTTACCTTAACTGTTCAGAAACATTTAAATTGTTATAATTCACCAAGTTTTATTTAGGGTATATTATTTTTTGTAAGATTTGCAAGAATTAAAAAATTTAAGAGATTTATTTATTTATTTATTTACAATAATGGTTAATTCTTAACTTTTTTAAATAATTTTTTGGATTAAACGTAATTCTTATATTAATATGTGTAAATTTTATAAATTTTAAATTCTGTGAGTGTAAACACAATTAAACCGCTGGCGATCAAAACGCGATACGCCCGAAACGCCGTCGTTTTAGTTGGCCCCTGACTCATATTTTTTTCAGGTAGAATTTTAATTTTTCCATAACATATCCCAGTAGGAAATTTTATTGCGCATATTTTAAGTCTTATAAATAAATGTGATAACTTTATTAGTTTTCGAAATAATCAAGAAAATGTTACTTTTTTCTGCAATCTCAAAATACGAACTTTTTTTGTTTAACTCGCTGTAAATTTTACGATATTAAGAATTTTTAATACGAAATTCAGAAAATATGTAGCATAATGCAACGAAACTAACGGTATTTATATAATTTTAATTAATTGTCCCTAAAAATTTACAACGATTTTTATTCGTCTCATGGCGTAAATTAGATATTGAAAGTTTCAAACGCTTCGGGAGTCGAACGAATTTTCAAGAAATTAAAATTAACGGTGACCTAAACTTTTGTTAGGATTCAAGGAAGTTTTTCGAAAAATATCAGGCAATTATGTTTTATATTTTTAAAGCCACAATTGATTTAGGATCTCAGCGCTGTCCCGTACGCGTGCTAGCTCGTCCTGCAATATCAACGTCTGTATAACAGCGGACGACTCGAAAGGTCAAGTGGGCCACCAAAATAATAATTGAAGAAATTATAATTTACATTTGTTTATTATTTTTTAATGACAAAAAATAAAAATTAAAACTTACATAATATTTCTATAATAACTTGTACGATTTCTTTATAAATATTTTGATCATTTTCATCAATGTATTCAGTATTGTCTTTGGCAGAAATATTTTCAGTAAATTAAGAAAAATAATTTTCCGAGAATTCTTTTCGAGGGGCGCTTAGAAAATTAAAAGGACTTTTCACATCTTTTATTTTAGCCAATTTTAGTCCAATTCAAGTTGGGCAACTACTTGGAAGATCTTTTAGTTTAAGATTAGCAGTAAACAAAAAAGTTTCGCTTTCGTTTCAACGGGATCTCTACATTGTAACATTCCGCGGTGTATAAAATTTTTCTGATGATAATCTCCGAGGTCCCAAAACTGTCTGCGAAGTTTTTCTTGATAAACAATTGGAACTTTTTGAAAACTTTTTTTTCGACAGCAAGGTTCATTAACTTTGAAAATTCTCTCTGGGATTTCTTTTTCTTTTACACCGTTCCTTAAACTTTTAGATTTTGTAATATATTCCATTCCCTACATTATAATACATAAGTTTTGTAAAAATTTTGAAATAAAGAAAAATTTTACATTTTCAATAGTACAATTCAATGTGAAAACTTATATTAGACTATTTGAACTAATTTTAAAATACAAGATTTTTTAGAAAAAAGATGTTTAGAAATCAAATAAAAAATAATAATAGAATATTAAAATTATCAGAAAAGTTAATTTTTAATTTTCTCTGATACTTTTAAGTAGCACCTTATTTCGGGAACATTTTTTCTTATTCTTCAAACAATTTTCTTCACACATATTTCTTTTTCTGCCTCGACAAATATTTAGGTTCTTTTTATTTTAGGGAAACCTAAACTATCCTAAACAGAAAATTATATGCTAACACTATTCTCAATATTGCTTCTGAGCATTATGTTCCTTATATTCCAGAATTAGTCAATAAAATAATACTTAAATTATATTTTTAAGTCTTTTGAGACCAGCTGAGAAAGAAAAACGTAAATATTTCAATAAACAAAAAAGTTGTTAACTTTTTTGTGAGGCTTTGCAAGAATCATGAATTTCAACCTTCAACCGCTTCGTTTATCGAGCGAATTTCAAGTAACGAAGAACTTCCTTAGCAATAGTTGTTTACTAAGGTTTAAAGAAGTTTTCTGGAAATTTTCAGATCAATCGCTTTAATGGTTAAAAAGTTATGAATGTCTAAACTTACAAACGGAAATCTTGACGCTTCTGCCGTATTAACGTGCCTCCTCGGTTACGAACTTGTTGCAGCGGAGGTGAAGGTCAAATCGGATACCAAAACAAAAATAATATCCGTTTGTAGTGATCTTCTAAAATATAAATAAAGCAAAGATGCAGAGAACGGATTATTTCTTAGAATAGCTGCAAAAGTATTATTTTTAAGACAGGTTTATTTTAGTTGATACCTTACTAATATAAGAAAAAATCTTAAAATGAATCCATGCAGAAAAAGAGATCGGCATAAAGAGTTATGGCTTAAAAATAGAAAAAAATATTCCAGAAATCCGGTAAGATTAATAACTGTTATTAAAAAATTTTAATAATATTTTATCATAAATCTATCTCTTTCTTTATTTCCTAAATTTTAATATTTTAATGAAGAAGTTGATAGCATCATTGTTTTATTATTATTTTAGGAAAAAGAATATATTACAAAGTCTAAAACCAAAAAAGCCGGTGTTAAAGATATTATAATCCCAGAGAGATCTTTCAAACCTATTAAATTCTGATGTGGAGAAAATTGCTACCAAAAATTTTCAAATTTTCGACAAGATAGAGTACATAAAAGCTTTTGGAATCTCGTTCGTAGTCAAGGAGGCACGTGCATAGGACCATAGGGTAGCGTCAACACTTGTAAAACTTTTTCAAAAAGTTGTAGTAAAAAAAAGTAAATTACAAGCGTCCGCTTGTAATGTAAAACATTCATAATTTTCCAACCATTAATGCGATTAATCTAAATCTTTTCAGAAAACTTCTTTAGACCTTAATCAACAACTTTGCCACTGTAAGTTTTCCGTTGCTTTAAATTGGCTCAATAAACGAACCGCTTGAAGGTTGAAACTCATGATTTCCACAAAGTCTTGTAGAAAATTTAACAACTTTCTTGTTTATCAAAATATTCACGTTTTTCTTTGTCGAATAGTTCAAGAAGGCTTTAACACGTAATTTAATATTAAAAGAATCTAAAAATTTCTAAAATTGGCTAAGATAGGACGAGTTTAAGTGAATAAAGATTCAATTTTTTTAGTTTTTAAAAAATCTATTTTTTACCAATTCATTTAAGAACTATAAATCTTACAAAATTATGCAAAATACGAGTGAAGACAAAAATTTAAATGTGAACAATTAAATTTTTTATAAACAAATTCAAAATTTTGGCCCTTTAGCATGGAAATTTTGTTGTTTTTGCACTGGAAATGTTTTAAGCTATTGGATGAATGACTGATTGTCACAAAAATATTAGAAAAGTTAACAAAAACAATTGTTATAAATAATTCTCGTAATAAAACATTAAAATTTAAGGTTTTATCAAATTTTAATTTTCTTTATTTGCTAGAATGGCAACTGATATTCCTGAAAAATGTATCTTTTATAATATTTAGTAAGATATGACAACTTACGTCTTTATAAACAATTTAGATAAACAAATTTCAAATTTTTTCAATTTCACGTAGAAAAAAATCTGATTCCTTCAAATGAATAATTTAGAAATATAATTCTTTTCCATAGCCATAGTATTCAGAGTTATATTTTGTTTTAATAACTTTCACTTGTTTTAATATTGAATATCCCCAATGAGGGATTGAATCCCCAATAAGGGATAAAATCATAAATCAATTTGTTTTTAACATTTTCCAGTTGTTTATCGCTTAAATTAAATTCTCTGTTTAAATACTCTGTTAAATCTTCCACACCTCCATTGGAAAATAATTCTATTTCTAAATTATTCATTTGAAGGAACCAGATTTTTTTCTACGTGAAATTGACAAAATTTAGAATTTGTTTATCTAAATTGTTTATAAAGACTTCAGTTGTTATATTTCACTTATTATTATAAAAGATACATTTTTTAGGGATATCCGCAGTCATTCTAGCGATTAAAGAAAATTAAAATTGGATAAAACCATAAATTTGAATATTTTATCACGAGAATTATTTAAAACAATTATTAATGTTAACTTTTCTAATATTTTTATGATTAGCAGTCATTCATCTAATAGCTTAAAACATTTCCAGTGCAAAAACAAAAAAATTTCTATGCGAAAGGGCCAAAATTTTGAATTTTTTTATCTAATTTGTTTATAAAAATTTAAATTGTTATATTTTATTGGATATTATTATATATTTATTAATTTTAAGAAATACCTGAAGTCATTCTGGCGATTGAAGGAAATTATAATTTGAAAAAAATCTGAGATTTTAATATTTTGCCATAAGAATTGTTTATAACAATGATTATCATAACCTTTTAAATAAGTTTTGTAATTATATATCATTCCTACATTAATATGAAGCACTTTTTGTAAACAGAAAATTTTTTTACCGATAGTAAGACTATTTGCTGATTTGTTCATAAAATTGGTTTATAACAAATAAATGGACTAATGAGCCAATTATTTGTATTCTATAAGTCTCTAAACATTCATTAAAGACAACATAAAGTTTACCTAATCAGTTATTAGAGCGTAAAAAATTGTTATGTAAAAAATTTTAGTTTTTCCATACTTTGAGTGA
Source organism: Druon quercuslanigerum (assembly GCA_010014905.2). NCBI lineage: Eukaryota > Metazoa > Arthropoda > Insecta > Hymenoptera > Cynipidae > Druon > Druon quercuslanigerum. The sequence continues at coordinate 7,111 of JAAAKG020142982.1, forward strand.
AAAAATTATTAATAAACAAGTAGAAGAGATAAAAGTTTAGAGCGGCAAGCTCTTTAGAATTCATTAAATATTAATTTTCAAAAAAATTAAAAATCGGACTAAAATTGAAGACTCTGGACATTTTTGAACGAAAAAAGTGCAATTCCTCCCACTGTGCGGCGGATACGCGTGGATTCAGCCTGAGAAGTATTGTCCTGAAAGTCAATTTTAAAAATCACACGAATTTCAATTTTAAGAACTGATTCTTGTAGAGAATTTTCAGGCGCATCTCTGCTTATTTTACAAAATTTTGTAAATTTTATAGTTTTTGAATAAATTGGTAAAAAATAGATTTTTTAAAAACAAAAAATTTTAATCTTTTTTCACTTAAACTCATCCTAACTTAGCCAATTTTGGAAATTTTTAGATTCTGTTGATATTAAATTACGTGTTAAAGTCTTCTTGAACTATTCGAGAAAGAAAAATGTGAATATTTTTATAAACAAGAAAGTTGTTAATTTTTCTTCAAGACTTTGAAGAAATCATGAATTTCAACTTTCAAGAGGTTCATTTATCGAGCAAACTTCAAGCAACGGAAAACTTCCAGCGACAAAGTTGTTGATTAAGGTCCAAAGAAGTTTCCTGAAAAGATTTAAATCAATCGCGTTAATGGTTGGAAAATTATGAATGTTTTAAATTACAAGCGAAATCTTGATGATGCCCTATGCACGTGCCTTCTTTGCTACGAACGAGATCCCAAAAGTTTTTATGTACTTTATCTTGTTGAAAATTTGAAAATGTTTGGTAGCATTTTTCTCTATATCAGAATTAAATAAGTTTGAAAGCTCTCTCTAGGATTGTAATATCTTTCACACCGGCTTTCTTAGTTTAGACTTTGTAATGTATTATTTTCCCTAAAATAATAACAAAATAATGATGCTATCAACTTCTTCATCAAAATATGAAAATAATAACTTTAGGCTGCCTATAAATTATTTAATAAAATGTATTTAGGAAATCAAGAAAGAAATAGTCCTAAAATATAACATTTATTATAAAGATTATTAAAATTTTATAATAACAGTTATTAATCGTACCTCATTTCTGGAACATTTTTTTCTGTTTTTAAGCCATAACTCTTCATGCCTATCTCTTTTTCTACCTCGATTCATTTTGAGATTCTTTCTTAAATTAGTAGGGTATTAACTAAAATAAAGCTGTCTTAAAAATAATACTTTTGTAGGTGTTCTAAAAAATAATCCATTCACTGCTTCTTTGCTTTATTTATAGTATATTTTAGAAGAAAACTACAAACGTTCGTAACCGAGGAGGCACGTGCATGCGGCAGCAGCGTCAAGATTTCTGTTTGTAATTTTAGACATTCATAATTTTTCAACCATTAAAGCGATTGATCTGAAAATTTCCAGAAAACTTCTTTAAACCTTAATAAACAACTAAGGCCACGCAAGTTCTTCGTTGCTTAAAATTCGCTCAATAAACGAAGAGCTTGAATGTTGAAATTCATGATTTTTGCAAAGCCTCACAACAAAATTAACAACTTTTTTGTTTAATAAAATAGTTACGTTTTTCTTTCTCAGCTTATTTTGTAAAGTCTTGAAAGTATAATTTAGTATTAATTATATTGACAAATTCTGGAAATTGATTGAAATTTTTTGTTTTTGAAAAATCTAGTTTTTATTAATTACTTCAAAAACTGAGAAACCTACAAATATTTGCTGGAGAATAATTCTCAGGCTGAATCCACGAGTATCCCCTTTTGATCCATAGAGGTTCAATTTATTTAGAATCTTTAGATGGCCACATTATTTTATTTCAAATTAAAATCGCTAATAGTTCAGTCATTTTAAATTTATAAAAAATGTTCCCAGGCGAATTATTTCAGATTGATGCATCAAAAATTGCAGACAACTCTCACTTTATAAACGGTAAAAATGTTAAAATTTGTGAAGTTTTCAATGTTCAGTTCAAAGGTCTTCAAAACAATAAAATTAAATTCTCAGTAAGTAGCATAATCAGTTATGCCCTCATCTAATTCGACGTGCGATACACTGGGTGAAGGCAAATGAAGGTAAGCAGTGGTGGGGGTATGCTCAAGCAGGTATCAATACGAGTCGGGCGATGACCAGAGTGGCAACGTGTAACCTGGGTTTGTTTGGGAGCAACGGAACGACAGCTGTTCGTCGGTTGGGTGCTCTATTCGATTGTCTCGCTCTTGATGATTGATGATAGTTTGGGGTAGCTGCTGCTACTCCTGCTCCAGCCTTGTCTCTATTCTTTCTATCTCCTTTCCTCTCCTTTTATTTCCTCTCTTTCTCACATTTTTTACTATTCCGGGCTAGTACGATTCCCTCCCTACTCAGCAAACAAGCGACAATCTTAGTTTCCTCTCTGGTCATTGACTTTATTTTCTTTTGTAACTAACTCAATTCCAAAGTTACCTTCAAATTGAGGCATGCCCTTTAAGCATAGATAAAAGAACAGTTTTAACATCTGAATCAGTGGCAATTTTTATTTTTCCTTACTCATAAGGGAATCTTTTTAATTACCAAAAGATATATTTTTTAAATCAAATCAAGCGCTTCTTCGAACGATGATTTTCAATATAACGAATTGAAGATTTATCCGGTATTACGGTTCACATACGAAATATAATAATTTGAGTCAAAAATCAAGTTGTGACTCAATGCTTATTTAATTGAAAAAACTCCTTTCAAAATCCTTCTTACAAGTTTCGACACAACATGCGTACCATTGTCAAAGAGCTTTAAATCTGAATAAACTATATCATGAAATTAGTGACAGTATGAATACAAAGAACATATAATTTAAAGGTTAACATAAAATTAAAATAAATACCTCAATCAGATTAGTTTTCAAAAAAAACAATCATTATCATTTCAAAGTAAAATGTATCAATTTCTTTTTAAAAAACAAATTATTGTCAATTTTTCTCATGGTAATTTTTTATAAAAAAAAACACTAGTTGGAAATCTCAAAAATAAAAACGACTGATGCGGATGTGCAAAAAATTTTAATTTAAGAATACTTTTTTGTGGATAAAGAGATGAATTATTTTAAAATACTTTCGTAAATTTGAATAATGTTTATAATTTTATAATCTAAATTAACAGAAATAATAATACATTTATTCATAAAGATGGATTCAATAATGCGAAAGCGGTATGTGTTTTTTCTGTAGTTAAAATTTTTATGTTTTTAAGATCAAAATCAAAAAAATGATCAAAATTCCATGAATGTTGTGACAAACCAGTGTTTAAAGATTTTTAATTGTAAAATTTGCAAAAAAAAATGATTTGTTCGATTGAACTTTCCTCAATTAAAAAATGTTTAATACAATGTTATAAATTACAATGGATTATGCGCATGTGTGTGTGTGTGTGTGTGTGCTTGTGTGTTTGGATGTCAAATTTTTTGTGAACGCAAAAACTAGATGAGAGTTGAAGCTAATTTGATGAAATTTGGTAAATTTATTTTCCGCCAATATCTCAAAACTGAGAAGATTTCTAAAAATATTGGATACCATTTTTTTTAACAATTAATAATAATTTTAAAACATTTTATAGTAAAAATTTTCTTATTCACATACTTTAATTTTCATTTAAGGATAGAAAATATTCGTTTATTCAAGACGAATTTATTGAGGGGTGGGACTAAGTGGGATGAAATCAAAAAACAAGGTTCGGAAAAAATTTGATTTGGAAATTCTTAACCGATTTTTTTAAATAAAAATTCCGCTTTAAATTTTGGAGAGACTTATGTAGTCTGATTTTTTTAAAAAGTTTTATGTTAATGCAAAGAGCGAGAAAATAGTCGATTTTTTCGTTTTTTTTTTTGCTTATCTTACTGAAATTTTTTGGTATGAACACTATGGATTATTCGTTTCCAAAGTATATTTTTATTTTTAAATTACTGACTTTCATCGGAAAAATAATACTCGATCACAAAAATTTGTCATCTGATATTTTTTTAAATCTTGTAAACAAAATATATAAACAAATGCCCAGTGTGGACATTTAAAGTTCGAAAGAAATCGCTTTTTCTCTTAATTTTTCGGAATGTATGTCACCAGTGATGTTTAGTGATATCGATTATTATCCGATACTTTTCATTAATTTTATAAACAAATTGCATAAACAAGTGCCTAGAGTGGACATTTAAAAGAAAAAAGAAATAGTTTTTTTCTCCTAATTTTTCTCAAATAATGACAATAATTACCAAACAGTTAAATCACTTAAAACATATTATTAATTAATATATTAATAATATATATATATATATATATATATATATATATATATATATATTATTATTTATTTATTATAAAGATTATATTTTTTTTTTATAA
>JAAAKG020142983.1:0-11476 GCA_010014905.2 Druon quercuslanigerum
GTTACTAAAAAATTTATCACGTATTTTGTAAATAGCTCCACAGCAATTTGTTATAAATTAAAATATTCTGTTTAAAATTAACTTTAAAAAAATTAAACCATTTATATTTAAATCTAAATTTTTGGTAGAAAATTAATTTTTTTGTTAATATATCATAATTCTGGGTAAAAAATTCAACCGTTTTGTGAATTATTTGTCCTTTTGGCTTTTGAATTCAACATTTTCATTGAAATATAATGTATTTTCGAATGTATTTTGTTAAAAGCTTTTTTTTTGGTTGTTCAAAAATTCATATTTTCTTAAGTTCACATTTTTTCTTTAAAATTAAACCATCCCATTAAAAAAATTAATCTTTCAGATTAACAATCCATTTTATGGGATGAAATTTTTTGTTAAAAATTCTTTTTTTTCAAGATTCATAATTTTAGTTAAAAATTCATCTCTTTTTTTAAAAATGTAACTATTTTGTGTAAAAATAATTTTTTGGTTAAATAATGATTTCTTTAAATAATAATGTAACTATTATCTTTCGATTAAAATTTCTACTATTGTATATTTGAAAGTCATCTCTTTTGATTAAAAATCCTAGTATTCCGTTCTACTTTTAGTTGATTTGTGTTGTTGAAAATTCATATTTTCGGGTCAAAAATTTAACTGTTTTATAAAAAAATGCCTTTTTGGCTTAAAGATTCAAAAATTGATTTGATTTTTTTTAGCTGATTTATATTATTGTATTGAAAATGTAACTTGCTTATTGAAAAAAAGGCTCCTTTGTTCAAAATTATATATAAAAAAAATTTAAATACCGTGTAGAAAAGTTTTCGTTTCGTTTAAAATTAATTTTTCTTTTAACTGAAAATTCAACTATTTGTTTAAAAATTTAACTATGTTGTTAAAAATCCATCTTTTTCTGTTAAAAATTCAACTGTTTTTTTAAAAGTTTATTTTATTATTTAAGGATTGTATTAGTATTTTAAACATTCTTTTTTATATTCTTAAAAAATATTTTTCTTAAGTGCGAATTTAACCATTTCATTTTTTAAATTCATTTTATTAGTTTGCCTAAAAATTCAAACATTTATTGGAATTTTTTTTTGCCGATTTATCTTTTTGTATTGAATATTTAACTCGTTGATTAAAAATTAACTCCTTTGTTCAAAATGTTTTTTTTGCAATACCTTGTAGAAAAGTTTTCGTTTCGTTTAAAATTAATTTTTCTTTTAACGTAAAGTTTAAACATTTAATTTTTATTGCAAAAATTGATGTTTTTAGTTGAAAATTCAACTATTTAGATAAAAATGAAACTATTTTGTTAAAAATCCATCTTTTTTTGTTAAAAGTTCAACTGTTTTGATAAAAGTTCATTTTATTATTTATAGATTGAATTAGTATTTTGAACATTCTTTTTTTATATTCTTGAAAAATATTTTTCTTAACTGAGAATTTAACCATTTCATTCTTTAAATTCATTAAATTGGTTGAAATTTTTTTAAAAATTTTTTTTATTAACAATAATTTTTTTAATGAAAATATAACTAATTAATTTATGTTTGAAAATTCATATTTTTGGGTCAAAAATTCAACTATTTTGTCAAGAATTTGCCTTTTTGGCTTAAAAATTCAAAAATTTATTAAAATATTTTTCTTTCTTAGCCAATTTATCTTTTTTTATTGAAAATTTAACTCGTTAATTGAAAAAAATAAGCCCCTTTGTTCAAAATTATATATTTAAGAAAAATTTAAATACCTTGCAGAAAAATTTTCGTTTCGTTAAAAAATTAATTTTTCTTTTAACTAAAAAATGTAACTTTTTTAATTTGGTTAAAAATCCATCTTTTTCTGTTGAAAGTTCAACTGTTTCTTTGAAAATTCATTTTATTATTTCAAGATTGAATTAGTATTTTTAAAACTCTTCTTTTATATTCTTAAAAAATATTTTTCTTAACTGGGAATTTAACCATTTCATTTTTTATATTCACTTTATTGGTTGAAGATTTTATTTTGAGAATTTTTTGTATTAAAAATAATTTTGAACTGAAAATATAAGAAATTAATTTTTGTTTAAACAATCATGTTTATGGGTGAAAAATTCAACTGTTTTATAAAGAATTTGCCTGTTTGGCTTGAAAAGTCAAAAATTTATTTTTTTTTTTTCCTTTTTTAGCCGATTTATCTTTTTGTATTGTAAATTTAACTTGTTGATTGAAAAATAAGCTCCTTTGTTTGAAATTGTTTTTTTTTAATTTTAATACCTGGTAGTAAAGTTTTCGTTTCGTTTAAAATTAATTTTTCTTTTAACTGAAAATTTAACCTGTTAATTTTTAGTTGAAAATTAATGTTTTTTAGTTGCAAATTCAAAAAAAAAGTTGAACTGTTTTTTTGAAAGTTCATTTCATTATTTCAAGATTAAATTAGTATTTTCAAAATTCTTTTTTAATATTCTTGAAAAATATTTTTTTTAACTGAAAATTTAACCATTTCATTTTTGAAATTTATTTTATTGGTTAAATATTTTTGTTTAAAAATTTTTTTTATTGACAATAATTTTTAAAACAAAATTTAATAAACAAATGCATAGATAAGGAATTTGTCGAAAGAATATTTAATTTTTTCCGATCAAAACTTTTTTAATTATAAACCTATTTCATAATTTACCAAAAAATGTATAATTTGTTAATAAATCTTATTATTATTATAATTAAGAACTTTATGACAATTTCAGTAAAATTTATAATTATTTGATTAATTTTATGTTTTTGTTGGACAATTTTAATTAAAAAATTCATTATTCGGTCCTTTTAATTTCAGGAAAAAAGGTATTTTTTTCATTCAGTACTTACAATTGGCCAACCTAAGAAGGTTTGAATAAAAGGAAAAATATAACAATTTATTTAATAATTGTTATAAATAAATTCTATAACACATGAAAAGTCAGGTTTTATTTAATTTTTTTTAAAAATAAATTAAATTAATCAAAAAGTGATGGATGTTTCTAAAATTATCATGAATTTGCCAATTAAAAGGAATGGCATTGCAAAAAAAACGAATTATTCCGTCTATAAGTGTTCGAATAATGTATTCGTTTATTAAATTTGTTTGATAAAATCATAAAATTCATCAACAAAATATAAATTTTTTGAAATTATCATGAGGTTTCTATTTTAAGAAATTTAAATTCGAAAAAACGAATTATTCTGACGACAAATGCCTGAATAATGAATTTGTTTATTAAATTCGTTTATAATATTACCCAGAATAGTCTCAAGAGACATTTTTTTCAATAAAATATTGTTTTCATTCAAATTTCTTGCCAATATAACTTTAAAAAATGAACTTTTTTGTTTTGAAAAAACGTCTTTTTAGGTTGGAAATTGTACCGTTTGGTGAATAATTGGTTCTTTTGGCTTTCCAATTCAACCATTTTTTATTAATTTTATTTGTGGAAAATCAGTTTTTTTTAAATTGAACTTTTTTTAAATTCATCTTTATGTTTCAAAATTTAACGGCTTGGTTAAAACTGTAACAAGAATATTATAAATTCATTTTTTGCAAGATTAGCCTTTTTAGAAAAAAATCCATTTTTGGATCTGAAAATTTGTTTGATAAAATCATAAAATCTATCAACAAAATATGAATTGTCTGAAATTATCTTGAGTTTCTTATTTTAAAAAAATGGATATCGAAAGAAATGAATTTTTCTGACGACAAATGTCTGAATAATGCATTTGTTTATTAGATTTGTTTATAACATTCAAAAGAATAATATTAACGGACATTTTTTTTTTAATTAAAATATTGTTTTCATTCAAATTTCTTGCTAATATAACTTTTAAAAACTTTAAACGGTTTAAAATGGTAGAAAATACAATTTCAACAAATAATTTGTTTATAAAAATTTTTTTGTTAAATGTATCATGATGGAATATCTTCCTATAGTGTGAATCTATGAAACTTCGGCACTTAAAACAATTTCCCTATTATTGATGAGTACCGGGAACGTCAAATAGAAAAAATTGCCATTCTTTTCGTCATATTTATTTATTTATAAAAAAATTGCAAAACTGAATTAAAAATGAGGCTCGACAACTTTCTTTTAAATTGTATCAGTTTAAAAAGAAAACATCCAAATCGGTCCGAAAATTCAGCCAGAATCGTTTTTTGAACCAAAAAATGTACTTTTTCCCCCCTTCCGCGGTTGGGCGTATATCACCAGAAAACCGGTAACGTAGTTGATGGACAATCCCTAAAGACTTATAGAATGAAATTTTTCAGTGGATTTGAAAAGTAAAAATTTTTTATGATCGTCTTTCAGGAAGATGTAAATTGTAAAACGTCGGTGGATCAGTAAAATCAGAATCGAGCAATGCGGAAAGACATTTCGGAAAAATTGGCATGAGATCTTCGAGAAAGATCGCTTCCTTTGGTCATAAAGTATCGTGTAAAATCGAATGGTTTACTTCCATATCTATAGTTTCTGTAGGTTCACTATGAAGAATCGAAGGTGTAACTCAGTTACTTGTTACCCTATCCGCCTATCGTTTTTTTTTCTTTCTCTTTTTTTTGCTGACCCAAAAGAAGATGCCACTGGTTCGAGATCGTAAATCTTGTTAACGTCGACCACTAAACTAGTAAATCTTGCGAATCGAACAGTGGCGCTGAATGAAATTCATTGCATTAAGGACATGTGATACATTTTAAAATCATGTTTTATCGACCTTCCCATGTTATTTTTTCGCCAATTTAAAAACAGGGCGATTGTTATATCGCGCTAATTTTTTTTATGGATGTGAATTGTAGTTCATATGCCTTACGATCATCATAGATAAATAAAAATGATTTGAATGCGAATTTTCATCATTCATGAAACATTTTTATTTTAATCTCCAATTTTTCATGTTCTTGAGACCAGAAAATGAATGTATTTAGCGAAGAAACGATGATGCTTAAATAATTTCCTTCAAATAATTTTTAATTTGAAACAAATATCAGACTTACTTTGAAGATGCTTATGTTATCAACATAGAATCATATCAGTTTCCTCAACATAAAAACTATAACTTCGCATTTTTTTCCTTATTTTATTTTGAGATACAATTATTTTTTATTCAACAATAGTTAGAAAATTTAAAACATTGTTGCATATAATCAATTTTATTTATGCAAATGTAGATATGAATTGCCTACTCTGATAAACAACTACCTTTAGACTGACAGAAAAATCTAATCACTCATAAAAGTATAAAAAAATTTCTAATTTTATAGCGTCGGTAAGTTTTTCGTGGCTAGAATTTTAATTTTGTAAATATATTTGACAAATGCTTCCAATTTTTAAATAATTATAAAAATTTAAATAGAAAATATACATTTTGATATTCAGTTAATTGTTTCTGTTTTAATCTACTTTTTTCAATCATTTTTTTCGTTGATAATTTCAGTTCAATAATCTAATTAAAATTAAACCATGGTAATCTTGTCAGATCTAAAAAATTTATTGTTCCTTAAGCGAAAATTAATTCCTTTATTTGGCAGGAAGTTTTTTTATAATTTTCTGTTTGACATTCTTACTTACTACTTGAAATAGCATCAAAAAAATCTAAGATTTTTGTACCTACAGAATAAATTTTAAACATTTTTAAGTACTTCAAGTTTTAAAAACTTCCTGGTGCCACTAACACATCTATTTAAGTCGAAAAAATCTCAATGAGTTTCTTTCACTAAGTGAAAAAAATGGAGAAATTCAACTTTCAATTGTTGAGCGTCCCTAATTGACATTAGTACAATATTGTAGGCTTTCAATATTTACAAGAAATTTTTTATTTACTACAAATAGCTGTCAAATTTGCAGTTAATAGTCAATCCTTTTAAATTAAAACATCCAAATTACATAATTCCATTTTTAAATGCATGAATGCTATGGAATAGGTTACATAGTTTTGAAAATTTTAAACTCACAGCTTTTAAACTTTAAAAATTAAAAATTATATTTCTTTTGTTCAGAATTATGATTTTTATATTTAGAATAATGAACATTTAGCAGATTCAAAATATAACATTACAAATTCTTAACAAAAAATAAGAACATTTAGGGGTATATATTTGTTAATTAGATATCTTTAAAATTATAAATTTTAATTTTTTAACGTTGTAGATTTGGTATTTTAATACAAAAAGGATTCTTTATATTCCAAAAGAAATTAAATAATTTTAAAACTTTTCAATTTGGAACGAATAAAGTCTGCATTCATCAAAACTAAAAGTAGTATCAGAATATGTTATATTTCCCATATAAAATTATAGAAAAAGCGCAAATTTAATCTAGGAATATTAGTGTCTCTGTATGGAAAATTTACCATACACAAGTATGGAAAAAGTTCCACTCCTTGTATGGGTTAAAAACTTTCCATACATCTATGGAAAATTTACCATAATTTTTTTTACAGTGTAAGTTTCGATACAATGTGTATCTTTATCAAAGATCTATAATTAATATATTTTGAGCTTAGTATAATTGAAAATTAGTAATACACTTCTGGAATGAAGACTAAAAAAAATACCTGTGATTGATTGGTTTAAGAAGTCACCTAATAAGGGAGTAAACATCCTGTGTCATTTGGTTAATTGCTTCTTATGTTTACATGTATAATTGTCGAATGTATGCAATTTTGTAAATAAATGTATAAAAATTATTATGTTTCAAAAATGAAACATAAAATAAATTAAAACCTACATATTTAGAATGAAGTCTTAAATGTTTGGAGGACAAACAGAGAATGACAAGCAGTAAATATATAAAGACTAGTGTGTAATAAGGCGTGAAATTTAAAAAAAGAAATTAAGAACAAATTAAATTTTTCTTTCCTTTCCTTTTGTTTCAATGCTGTATGGGTAATAAAAATTATTTTTAAAACCTTTGATAAATTTTGTTGATGTTTAGAGTCTCTGATTTTAAATTGACAGAGATATTACGGATTTTGTTTATATATATAGATTCTATAATGCAACATTGATGTTTATTTATTTCTGTAGCTGAAATTCTTATGTTTTTAAATTCAAAGTAGAAATAATGATCAATTTGCCATGAGTGTTGTGATAAGCCTGTGTTTTGATTACCTATTCTGCAGTCTCTTTTGTGTTCTGCAATTTTACTTTTTAGTCCCTGGCCAGTTTCACCGATATAGATTTTATTGCAACATGATTTTTTGATTTGATAAATTGCACCAGATAAATCTTCAATAGAATCAGTGTCTTTTTTTTATAAATAATTTTCTAGAGTATTTGTATTTTTAAAATAAACATTAATATTGAATTTTTTTAGAGAATTCCTCAGTCTTTCAGTTAGACCCTTTATTTATTTCTTTTGTTTGTTTTGATACTGGTATTATAAATCTCAGGTATGCGTTCAACAATAGTGTCGTTAATAAAGTCAAATGGATAATTATTTTGTGTCAAAGTTTTCTTAAAACATCAAATATTCTTCTCTAAATTCGACATCAATTAATTTAATGCATCTGTCTACTAATCGTTTTACGAGACCAATTTTGTGACAAAAAAAGTTATGTGAATTAAAATTTAGATACCTTCCAGACCATAATGGTTTTCTATACTAATTAGTTAATAAATTTCCATTCGGCGTACTTATAATTTGCACATCGAGATAATTAATAACATTGTTTATCTCACATTAATGAGTACATTGTATAGAATTCTCGATGCTATTAAAAACTATTAGAAAAACATCAATTTTGTTGGTAGGAAGAATAGCTAATATGTCATCAACATATCGTTTTATAGGAAAGGTTTAAAATCTAATATATTTAAAGCTCATTTTTAACATTATTAAGAACTAAATCAGTATCATTAAAGACTGTTCTGGTTGCAATAAGTAATTCATTTTGGGATGCTTCTATTGGGATGCTGTCAAACTTTGATAAAACATCTAAGGATACTATTGAATGGTTTTTGGGACAGTTATATTTTTTATTGTATCTTTTAACATCCAACTATTTTTAACATAGGAGCTATTGTTGATGGATACTGGTTTTAAAATGTTAGAAATATATTTAGATAATTTATAAGGATACACTTAATCTCCAACTTAAATTAGTTTTATGAACTTTTGGGAGAGTATAAGCTTTTGCTACAACACTATTGTGAGTTTTTCAATTATATGCACATTGGTCATTAATTAGTCTTTTGTTTTGCCATCGGGTAATAATGTCATTGCATTTATTTTTTGAAGTTAAAGCTAAACTTGTTTTGATGTTTTAATATAATATATCATTTTTAAGAATGTTTTCAACAGTGATATCGCAATCATTTCTGTTGGCGGCAACAGTTAAGTTGCTTTTATCAGCAGTTATAATATTTTTATTATTAGTTTTTAATATAGGTGTGCTTTGAAACTATGTTAGTGAGAGTTTTTCGTATATCAAATTTCATATTTTCTTCTGTTATCTTTTTAATCGAATTTTCAATATTTGCGATTAAATTATTTATGGGAATGTTGTTTGTGTTTATAGGGACACCAAATTTTTTTCCCAAAGCCAAAGTTTCAGCAATATCATCAGGTATCTCAACATTTGATAAATTTTTAAAACGTATATTTAATCTAAAATCAGAGATTTCTTTGTTGTATGCTAATGGCCTACTTTTAAGCAAGTCAAATTTTTTAATACAATTATTTCTTTTTGAATTTTTTGATTTTTGAAAGCTTAGTCCTTGTGAGTAGAAAAACTTATTTATGGAACCGTCAGATACAGTGCTTTTGACAATTTATATGGACAATTATTTATTTATATTTATATTTGAAAATTATATTTATATTTTATATTTTTGATCTATCATTCTCGTGTTATTTATTTAAATAACATGTTCATTCCAATTCGGAACAAAAGGGAAATTGGTGGACAAAAATAAATTTCATTTAACAAGCAGGTGCAAATTTTAAAAAATGTATCTTGAGTGAAATCCTGTGTTTCTAAATTAAAATATTCCTTTATACTCAAAAATACTTATAAATATTATTTTAAATTATGATTTGATTTCAAAAGCGAAAGAAATAGGCACTTCTTCATTTCCAAAGTTTTCTTACTTTTCTCGGATTTTTCCTTAACCCATTTTTTATTTTGCCTGAATTATTTTCCCTCAATGTAAAATATTTTATAAATGTAATAAAATTTGACATAAAAAATGTTTAATATTGAATTTATTTATTCTAAACAAAAATTTCTTTTTTCTGTCATGGAACATGAATTTTCGATTCAAACGGATTAATTTTCAACAAAAGAGCTCAATTTAAAAAAAATGACTCTTTTTAACAAAATATTAGATTTTCAAAGAAAAAATATTCGCTATGATTAAAAATTAATTTCGTTAGCTGAAAACTAGTTTCTTTTTAGTTAAAAATTATTTTTTTATCTTAAGCTGTAAATATTACATTTTGGCTTAAAAATTTATATTTTTAGTTAAAAATTAATTAATTGGGCTAAAAACTCGTTTTTTTTCTTTAGAATTGACGTTTCTGACAGCAAATTCAATTACTTTGTTTTGTAAATTTATATTTTTTTATTTGAAAATTTATACATTTTATTAAAACTGCCTTTTTGATATAAAATTAATCTTTTGGGCTTAAAATTGAATTATTTTGTTCAGAAATAATTTCTTTAGTTGAAAAAATTATTTAGTTAAAAATGCCACTTTAGCAAAAATTCATATTTTTGGTTTACAATTCGCCACTTTGATTAAAAATTAATTTCTTTGGCCTAAAATTCGTATCTTTTGAGTTAAAAATTAATTTTTAGCTGAAGCTGTAACTATTCCATTTTTTATTGAAAATTTATATTTTAAGTTAAAAATTAAATCATTTAGTTCAAAACTCGTTTCTCCGTATAATTAAAATTTACTTTTCTAGGAGCAAATTAAAATATTCTATTTTCTAGTTCTTGTCTTATATTTTTGGTTAAAAAATAATATTTTGGATGAAAAAACAAGTATTTTGTTGAACATTTGTTTTTCTAACATTTCAACTATTATAACATTGGTTAAACATTTATATTTTTATATGAAAATTAATTTTCTGGGTTGAAAATTCAACTAAATATTGGTTAAAAATTTATATTTTTATATGAAAATTAATTTTCTGAGTTAGAAATTCAACTAAATATTGGTTAAAAATAAATATGTTTGGTTGAGAATTAATTTCTGTAGTTGAAGATTTAACTATGTTGTGAAACATTAGTTTCTTTTTTGGTTGAAAATTCATGCATTTGGTTAAAAATTATTTTTTTTTTTTGTTTTTGAATATTTATCCTTCTACTTGAAAATATACATTAACTATTCCACTTTTTGTGAAAAAATTAACATTCTTCGATAGCAATGTATTCTTTTTTGTTAAAAAATGTTCTGCTTTTTAGGAAATTTAGCTATTCAATTTTTTGTTCAGAATTTTTTTTATATAATTCATCTTTTGAGTTAAAAATTCCATTATTTCATTGAAAATTCATCACTTTGATTAAAAATTATTTTCTTAAGCTGAAAATTCATTTTTTTAAATTAAAAGTTAATTAATTTGGCTGAAAACTTATTATTTTTTCTTTAAAATTTACTTTTCAAACCGAAAATTTAACTATTTTGGTTTGTAAATTTATTTTTTTAGTTGCAAACTTATATATTTTATTGAATCTGTCTTTTTAGCAGAAAGTTTATTTTTGGGTTTAAAATTAAATTATTTTGTGAAGAACTATTTTCTTCATTTGAAAAAAATATCTATTTAAAAATTTGTTTTTTTTTTATGCAGAAAATTCATCTTTTGAATTGAAAATTCCACTATTCAGGCAAAAAATCATATTTTTCGTTTAAAATTCATCACTGCGGGTAAACATTAATTTTTTAACTGGGCCTATAACTATTTCATTTTTGCTTGAAATTTTGTATTTTTAGTTAGAAATTAATTAATTTTATTGAAAAACTTGTTTTTTCGTATAATAAAAATTTACTTTTCTAACTTCAAATTGAACTATTCTAGTTTTTGTTTGTAAATTTATTTTTTTAGTTGAAAATTTATATATTATATTAAAACTGTGTCTTCTTTTGGTAGAAAATTTTATCTTTTAGGTTTAAATTTAATTCTTTTGTTAAGGATTAATTTTTTTAAATTGAAAAATTAATTCTTTTATTTTTGGTTAAAAAATCATTTTCGAATGAAAAAAACTATTTTGTTAGAAATTTGTTCATTTTTTATTGAACATTTGTTTTTATAACATTTTAACTATTCTAATTTTGGTTAAAAATTTAACTTTTTAGTTGAAAATTAATCTTTTGAGTTGGAAATTAAAATAAATATTTTGTTAAAAATTCGTATTTTTGGTTGAAGATTTTTTATGTTAGTTAAAAAAATTAATTTCTGATATTCAAGATTTATATTTTTTATTTGAAAATTCAATTAAAAAGTGTTTAATGTATTTAGAAATAAAATTTT
>JAAAKG020142984.1:0-11476 GCA_010014905.2 Druon quercuslanigerum
AAATATGACTAGTTTGTCCAAATTTTTGTTGTTGAAAATCGATCTTCCTGGATAAAAAAAAATCATTTTGAAATTAATATAATAATTTTTTAAAAAATTTAATAAACAAATGCATTATTCAAACATCTGTTGACGAAAAATTAATTTTTTTAAAATGCTAGTCCTTTTAATTGGGAACTTTACAATAATTTCAGTAACATTCATCATTAGTTGATTAATTTTATGTTTTTGTTAAACAAATTTAATTGAAAAATGCATTATTCGGGCACTGGCCGAGGTAAAAAACTCGTTTTTTAAAAGTCAGTCCTTTTAATTTTAGAAAAAAAGTTCTTTTTTTCATTCAGTTATCGAGTTGATAGAATTATAGTTATAGAATTTATTTATAACAAATATAACTGTAAGTACTAAATGAAAAAAAAGAACTTTTTTTCTGAAATTAAAAGGAATGACTTTAAAGAAAAACGAGTTTTACGTCCAAAAATTCCCGAATAATGCATTTGTTTATTAAATTTGTTTAAAAAATCGTAAAATTTATCAACAAATTATGAATTTATCTGGAATTATTGTGAGGTTCCTAACTTAAAAAAATTCAAATAGAAAAAAAACGAATTTTTGTGATGACAAATGCCTTTGTTTATTAAAATTGTTTATAATAGTTAAAAAAATAGCCTAAAGAGAATTTTTTTCAATAAAATATTGTTTCCATTCAAAATTTTTGCAATATAACTTTAAAAAAACGTTAAATTATTGAAGATTATAGAAAACACATTTGCAACCAATAATTTGTTTATAAATTTTGTTTTGTTTATTGAATCAGGATGGAATATTTTTTTATAATGTAAATGTATGAAACGTCGGTGATAAAAAAAAAATTCCCTATTATTGGCGAGCACCGGGAACGTCAAATAGATATAAAATTGACATTTTTTCATCATATTTATTTATTTATAAAACAATTAAAAAACTAAATTAACGTTCAGCCGGATTTAAACTTATTTCGCCGGGAGTGGGAAGACCCATGGAGGCTTTCAAAAACATTTCCGATTTTTAATTTTTTTTAAATATATCTAGATGTAGAATTTCATTGTGCGTCTTTTTCCGTCCAGGCAAAAAGTTGTAGCTTTTTTAGTTTTCTAATTAAACCCAAGAAAATGGCTTTTTTGTAAAAATCAATTTTAATTCGTTTTTCGCTTCAACTCGTGGTCAGTCAGTCAGTTTTTAGGATTTTTAAATAAAATGTTTAAAGGAATGTAGTTCGTAATTTCCTTTGACTGTTAGATCAAAATGATTAAAAAATGTATTGAAAACAATTTTTTGCTATTTTTGTCTAATGCGTGGCGCTTCTCTGACTTAACTTCAATCATTTTGTTTATCGAGCAAACTCTCTAAATTTGAAGAAATAAAATATAACTGATTGTCAGTCAAATTCTACTAATTTCTCTAGCTAGAATTGAGTGACTGACAATTAGTAGAATTCTATTGATTAAATTAGTAAAACGAAAATTACTAATTGACTCAGTTAACTTGTATTGAAGAAAGCAGTTAATTAGAAGAGGTTATGTTCCAATTATATTTTACGTGCCACTGTTAAATGTGATATTTTTTTCTCCACTTTCATTAATTAATCTAAAACATTTTCAATTTGTGTCCAATTACAAGAATTACATATTTTTTAAATGATCCAAGGGTTCCTTTTGATGGAGGCCTGTTTGGAATTAATCGTGGAATTGATATTTTTCATAGGAATACTTTCTAGCTAGTTTTTCGGCTTATGATCAATTTCATTGGCTGATAACCCAGGCACGAACTCGATGTGTCAAATTAATTAAAAGATTAATTAAAAACAGATCTGCCTGATAAGGTATCCTAATTATGTTTGGCTTTTCACAAGATTTTGTATTCTCTCGAAAATTATCACTCTACAAGTTTAACGTGTTTTCGTCGTCTGCTACCAATTTGGGTACCTTGCGTTACTACGCTTGCGCTAGGGTCGCAGAGTTGGCGCGGAATTCAAAATGGGATTTAAAAACATTTCTAGAAATTCAAATTGATAATTATCATAAGAAGAAAAAGAATATGTATAAATTGCATTTATTAAAAAAAATTTATGAAATATAATTTAGTTTTTGGAATAGCAAAGAAAATAAACTGTTATCTAGAAAATACGATTCACTATACAGTTATGGTTAAACTGATTAACTTCAGTTACGGTATCTCTAGTCTCTACTCTCCAGATCAGTAAATTTCTGAAAATAACTGATTCATCAATTAAAATTAAGTGTACTGAATAAATTACTAAAATTTCTACTAATTCAAATATAGAGAGGTTTGAGAAACAGAAAGCTTCAAGCGACAGATTTGACAGTACAAAGAAGTTTTCAGTAAAATTTTAGCAAAATTAATAATTTTGTGGAATAAATTTGCATATTATGATGGATGGATCAAGAAAGTTTAACCCCATACGAATGCACACGACCGAATAAAAAATTACGCGTACCGGGTTAAACGCGAAAGGTTACCGCTTCCATAAATCGACCAGTTAAGTCTCTGAAGGCGTTTCACCTATCGAGTCAATTCCTTCAGATTTCCACGTGATTGAATACTGAAAGTCAAAAGGGTGGGAATTCCTTCAGGTCGTTCTTTCATTATTTTGCATAAGATTTAGAGCATTGATTAATTAAATCCTTTATTATTTGCCGCAAAGGCTATATGTCTAAACACTCCTTATAATAGTTTAGAACTAAAGAGATGAATCAACAATTCATAAATAAATTATAAGGTTCAAGTAAATACCTTCAATCCTCGCACGACTTATTGGGAGTGTTTGATATTTCTATTCTAGGAAAGAGATCTTCTACTTGGGAGAAACTTGAACTGTGCTTACCTGAAACAGAAAAAAGGAAATATTAATTTTGAGTATAATGAGTGATTATTAATAATTTATGATGAATTACCATAAGTGAAGTTAACATAATACGCAATTGCATTTTATGTCATTGCATTCAATGCAATTCATTTTTTTTTAAATTAGCAGGTTCGCCAAGCATGTAGGGCGACCATAGTCTAATTTCTTTTTAAAATATAGAAAAAGTGACAGAAAACACTGAATTCTAATCCAAAATATTTAATTCATTGCAGAGCAGTTGGAGTGAATTTAGAAGAATTCATGGGAATTCAAGAGGTTTTGATGATATTCATAAGATTAAGAATGATTTGAACAACACTTTTTACTTACAAATATTTCCATTAAATTGAGAAAAAGGGGAATAAACAGAATTCAAGTGAATTAAAAAATATTCAAAAGTACTCAGAAAGGTTATTTCATACATGTTTTGAGAGGAATTAGAAAAAATAAAGGAAATTCGAAAGAATTTGATAAAATTCCTAAAAATAGAAGGAGAGTTTCACAAACTTTAGGCTGTAATTAAAAAAGAAAAGGTTATATCAAATTGAGTGAATTGTTAAAAACATTGGGTAAATTAAAAAAAATATCAGGGAGAACTAAAAAAAACTTTAAAGACCGAAAAAAAATCTAAAGAAATTCAGGTAGAACTAAATAAATTCAAGATAATTCCAAAGAATTTAAAATAAATCACAATTGTGAATGAATTCCTCATAAATTCGAAAGAATTAAAAAGATCGAAAATATTCCATTGGTTTCAGTAAAATTGTGAGGAATTTAGAAGAATTTAAAAAATTGAAAAGAATTTAAAATAAATTAATAAGAATTTAGAATGAAATCACAATGAATTAAAAAATGCAAGATATTCCATAGAATTGAGTAAAATTAGAATAATTTTTAAGAATAAGGGAAAAAATTGTTTAAAATTCGAAAAAATTTTTAAAAAAGTCAGGGAGAACTAAAAAAAATTAAAAGGAACTCAGGGAGAACTAAATAAAATTAAAGAGAATTTAATAGAATTAAAAAGAAATCAGAATTAAAACGGATTTCCCAAAAGATTCTAAAGAATTAAAAAGATCGAAAAGATTCCATTGGTTTGAATGAAACTGTAAAGAATTGAGAAGAATTAAAAAAATTTAAGAGAATTTCAAATAAATTAATAAGATTTTAGCATGAAATCATAATTAATTAAAAAATGCAAGATATTCCATAGAATTGAGTATAATTAGAATTATTTGTCAGAATTCAGGTAGAACATTAAAAAAACATTCAAGAAAATTTTAAAAAAGTCAGGGAGAACTAAAAAAAATCCAAAGGAACTCAGGGAGAACTAAATAAAATTAAAGAGAGTTTTTTAGAATTTAAAAGAAATTAGAATTTAGACAGAATTTCCACCAGAATCTAAGGAATTAGAAACATCGAAAATATTCTATTAGTTTCAATAAAATTTGTGTGAATTAAGAAGAACTCAAGGGAATTCAAGAGAATTTAGGAAGAATTAAAAAAATTCGAGAGAATTAAAAATAAATTAATAAGAATTCAAAATAAAATACAAATGAATTAAAAAATTCAAAAATTCCATTGCCTTGAGTAAAGTAAGAGTTGATTTAAAGGAATTAAGAAAGAACATTAAAAAAAATGCAAAGGGACTCAGGGAGCACTAAATAAAATTAAAGAGAATTCAATAGAATTTAAAAGAAATCGGAATTAAGACAGAATCCACAAAAGATTCTAAAGAATTAGGAACATCGAAAATATTCTATTAGTTTCAATAAAATTCATGTGAATTAAGAAGAATTCAAGAGAATTTAAAAAGAATTAAAAAAAATTCGATAGAATTTAAAATAAATGAATAAGAATTCAGAATGAAATACAAATGAATTAAAAAATTCAAAATAGTCCATTGACTTGAGGGAAATTAGAGTTGATTTAAAAGAATTTAGGAAGAACTTGGAAAAGTTCAGGAAAATTTGAAATAATTCAATGAATTCAAGATAATAATCAGAATTAAGAGCGATTTTTAGATAAGGTCCAATGAATTAAAATAATCTAAACTAATTAATTGACAACCGTAAAATTTTAGTGAATTTAGAATAATTCAAGAAAATTCAAGAGAATATAAGGAGAATAAAAAAAATTCAATGAAACGCCTAAAATTAAATAATAATTTAGGGTAAACTGCGAGTCAGTTCAAATAAAATGAAAAAAAAATAAAAATAATTAATTGATTTCATTTAAGTTGAGTGAATTTAGAAGAATTCATGGGGATTCAAGAGATTTTGATGGTATTCATAAGATGAAGAATGAATTGCACAACATTTTTTACATACAAAAAATTCCATAAAATTTAGTAAAATGGTAATGAACAGAATTCAAGTCAATTAAAACCAATTCGAAAGTATTAAGAAAGGGAATTCGAAAGAATTTGGTGAAATTGCTGAGAATCCAAGGAGAGTTTTAAAGACTTTAGGCCGTAATTGAAAAAGAAAAACTTACATCATGGGTAAATTAAGAAAAATATCAGGGAGAACTAAAAAAAACTTTGAGAGAACTAAAAAAAAACTAAAGAAATTCAGGTAGAACAAAATAAATTCAAGAGAATTCGAAAGAATTTAAAGTAAATCAGAATTGAGAACATCGAAAATATTTTATTAGTTTTAATCAAATCCGTTTGAATTGAAAAGAATTAAAGGGAATTCAAGAGAATTTAAGGAGAATTAAAAAACTCGAGAGAATTTAAAATAAATTAATAAGAATTCACGATGAAACACAAATGAATTAAAAAATTCAAAATATTACATTGACTTGAGTAAAGTAAGAGTTGATTTAAAAGAATTTAGAAAGAACATTTAAAAAATTCAAGAAAATTCCAAAAAAGTCAGGGAGAACAAAAAAAATTAAAGAGAATTCAATAGAATTTAAAAGAAATCAGAATTAAGACAGAATTCCCAATAGATTCTAAAGAATTAGGAACATCGAACATATTCTATTAGTTTCAACCAAATTAGTTTAAATTAAAAAGAATTCAAGGGAATTCAAGAGAATTTAAGGAGAATTAAAAAACTCGAGAGAATTTAAAATAAATTAATAAGAATTCATGATGAAACACAAATGAATTAAAAAATTCAAAATATTCCATTGACTTGAGTAAAGTAAGAGTTGATTTAAAAGAATTTAGGAAGAACATTTAAAAAAATTCAAGAAAATTCCACAAAAGTCAAGAACTGAAAAAAATTAAAACGAACTCAGGGAAAACTAAATAAAATTGAAGAGAATTCATTAGAATTTAAAACAAATTAGAATGAAGACAGAATTTCCAATAGATTCTAAAGAATTGAGAACATCGAAAACATTCTATTAGTTGTAATAAAATTCGTATGAATTAAGAAGAATTCAAGGGAATTCAAGAGAATTTAAGAAGAATTAAAAAAATTCGAGAGAATTTAAAATAAATTAATAAGAATTAACGATGAAATACAAATGAATTAAAAAATTCAAAATATTCCATTAACTTAAGTAAAGTAAGAGTTGATTTAAAAGAATTTAGGAAGAACATTAAAAAAAATGTAAGAAAATTACAAAAAAGTCAGAGAGAACTAAAAAAATCAAAGGAACTCAGAAATTAAAGAAAATTCAATAGAATTGAAGAGAAATCATAATTCAGGCGGAATTCCCAAAAGATTCAGAAGAATGAAGAACATCGAAAATATTCTATTAGTTGTAATAAAATTTGTATGAATTAAGAAGAATTCAAGGGGATTCAAGAAAATTTAAGGAGAATTAAAAAAAATCGAGAGAATTTAAGGAGAATTAAAAAAAAATCGAGAGAATTTAAAATAAATTAATATAAATTCACGATGAAATACAACTATATTGAAAAATCAAAATATGACATCGAAGAACTTAAAAAAATTCAAGAAAAATCCAAACAATTCAAAGAAATCTAGATTCTTTGATTTTTACTTTAAGTAATCTAAACTTTCTAAAAAGGATAAAATGTATAGATAGAACAACAAATTTTAAACAAAAAAGATGAATTTTCAACGCATTTTCGATGCATTTTTACTCAACAAAAATGAAATTTCAATCCAAGAAAATAATTTTTTTACCAAAAAAAGGAGAATTTTGAAATAAAAAAGGTAATTTTTAAGTAACTGAATTTTTTTTTTTTTGGGATTCAAAATTAATTTTAAACAATGAAAAGGCTTTACCTCTAAAGAGTTAAATTTTCAATCAAAGAAATTCCTTCATTCCAAAACTAAATTTTTAACCAATTAGTTGAATTTTTAATTAAAAAGATTTATTTAAAAAAAAATTGTTAAACGTTCAACTAAAAATACAACCAAATCTTTCAAATAAAACAGTTGAATGCTCAAGCACAGAAAAAGTTTTTTGAACCAAAAAGTTTCGTTTTCATAAAATAAATGAAATTTATACTAAAACGGATAAATTTTTAGAATAAAAAGATACATTTTCAAAAAAAAAAATTTCTATTAAAAAAGATTTTAGTTGACTTTTCACATTCTAAATATGGATTTTTTACAGGAAAAAAAGTTTCTACGAAAAAATTGAATTTTCATTACAAAAGGACTAATTTTTTTGACCCAAAAGAATGAATTTATAACAAAATAGCTTCATTCTGTACCAAAAAGTTACAGTTTTACTCCAGACAGGTAAAAATTTGTACTAAAACAAAGAAATTTTTAATAAAAAACGACAATTTATTCAGATTGAACTTTCATCCACAAAATATTTCAGTTCGTTTTTCAAGAACAAAATATAAATTTTCAAAAAGACCGAAGAATTTTTAACCAAAAATTATGGCTCTTGTTAAAATAGTTCAATTTTTTATTAAGCAGTGGCATTTTTATCGAAAAAAGTTGAAATTCTTCTTAAAACAGATTAATTTTTAATTTTCAAAAATAATCAATTTCCATCTACTAGCAACGAGAAAATGATAGGCATCTGCCTTTGAAGCTTAAAAACTCATTTAAAAAAATGCTAGCACAATAAAAAACTGGTCATATGAAAGCTAAAAGTGTTCTACGTAAACGAGCTTGAAGAAGTTTATGTC
Organism: Druon quercuslanigerum; assembly: GCA_010014905.2. NCBI lineage: Eukaryota > Metazoa > Arthropoda > Insecta > Hymenoptera > Cynipidae > Druon > Druon quercuslanigerum. The sequence goes on from JAAAKG020142984.1 coordinate 7,977, forward strand.
AAAAAAATTTTGTGCTTTGCAGACTGAAAAATGTATTAAAAAAAGGATTTTCGGTTACATTTAAGAACAGTCATGTTTAGAGCATTATTTCTTATACAAGGGGCAATGGAAAAATTTTGAAAAAATTCATAAGTATAAGGAAAACTGCCATTCAAACTGCCAACTGTAACGGATAGGTTTAGTAATTATTTTTAATAATCCGGAAGGATGTGATAGTCTTATTTTTTGCGAAAATCGCGATATTTTTAGACATTTTTTTTTGTTGTTGGAAAACAAGTGCCGAAAAGCAGTCCGAAGCTGTTTTTTTACTGCCGACCGCTCGTGCGTTTCTTCGACTCGTGGTTCTGAATCCTCAGGGCGCACCTGGCACGTCCTCGGCAGCAAAAAAAAGGTTCGGGCTGCTTTCTGCCACTTGTTTTAAAAGAAAAAACAAATGTATAAAGATATCGCGATTTCCACAAAAAATAAGACTATCAAATCCTTCCGGACAATTGCAAACTGTAACGAATAGGCTCTGTAATCATTTTCAATAGCCCGGAAGGATGTGATATCCTTTTTTTTTGTGAAAATCGCGATATCTTTATACATTTATTTTTTCTTGGAAAACAAGTGTCAGAAAGCAGCCCGAACCTTTTTTTTTTTGCTGCCGAGGACGTGCCAGGTGCCCCCCAAGGATTCAGAATCACGAGTAAAAGAAAGGCAAGAGCGATCGGACGAAAAAAAAGGTTCGGTCTGATTTCTGGCACTTGTTTTCCAACAAAAAAAAATGTCTTAGAATATCGCGATTTTCGCAAAAAAATAAGACTATCACATCCTTCCGGATTATTGAAAATTATTACTGAGCCTATTCGTCACAGTTTGCAGTTTGAATCGCTTTATTAAAACTGAAGATAATATAGTTGAACATTTTTGTACATTTAAGCAAAAATTGTTATTATTTCTCAGATTTGTCTACTACAATTTGTTCTCAACAGTCTTCCTCATATTCATGATTTTTTTCAAAATGTTCCAATTACCCCTTGTATAAGAAATAATGCTCTAAACTTGATTGTTCTTAAATGTACCCGAAAATCCTTACTTTTTTTTTTACATTTTTCAGCCTGTCAAGCAAAATTTTTTTTTACAGAAACGTCTTCAAGCTCATTTACTCAGAGCACTTTTAGCTTTCATATGACTATTTGTTTCTTGCGCTAGCATTTTTTTTTGCTGGGTTGTGAAGCTTCAAAGACAGATGCCTATCATTTTCTCGTCGACAGTAGAGAAGATTTAATCAAAACGTACATTTTCTACAATATCGTTTAATTTTAAACGAAACAGCAGTCCTTAAGAGCTTAAGGGTCATTTTTTACGATATCCATATTTGTACAGAAAGCTATATTCTCCCATATAAATTAGCCGTTTCATAAGCATCGCTGTTAAGAAATTCATGAGGAGACCCTCCTCCCAGGTGAGTCAAAGGAAACGTGACGAACCAAGTTTGGAGTACGGGTGGAGTCCTCTTTTAGTAGTCCCTATTGAAAATAAGGAATAGGAATAGCAGTAGGAGGAAGAGGGGCATGGTGGAAAGAATACGGTGACATGAATGACGACGCGTACGCCAGTCACGTGGGCAGAACACAATGCAGGGTGCGGCCTAACCTTTGACACCAAAGGGTCTCGACCTTTTCCTATAGATATAGTTATACTCACATATACAGACTCGTACCTACGCTCAGTATTACCGCGAGGCCTCTGGGGCCCAACCCACGTCCGACGCCAACACGCTGATCCTCTTGGAATTTCAAAGCTCAGGGAATACAACCAAGAGGCTACAGGTCAGGTTAGCACCTCGTACGTGATCTAGGAACGAACGAACCGAATAAGAAAAAAAAACAAAAAAAAAAAAAACACTTCTGAACTTGAAACCCGAGTTCGCTGATACCGATCGATCGATTTCTGACGTCTCAGCTAACCAAGGATCGAGGTCCAAGAATCATGACGTCGATCCTATCGTGAATCGCATAAATCATATAATATTTCTACCCATCTGTCCACGATGCGATTAATTACACCTTCAGTTGCTACTCAAGTTAGGGACCGTACTTGAATTACGTATCAGCTCAGGGGGGGGGGGGGACTTGGTTACGATTTTTTACAGGAGGGGGCCAACATGGTTTTGTTGTTGGAAAGTGGAGGGTCATTTACGAAGTAATTGTTTGAGTAGAATCCGAATTCGGGGTCAGAATTGGCCCATCACGTCAAGATTTTAAGATATTTGAGGTTATGTACCCAAAATGGCGTTTTTGCTACTTTTGAGGTTATGTACTGAAGATACAAAATTTGCTGGGATTTCTTCTTTAGTTCTATTATATAGTACTGCTCTTTCTCTTTGATCTGAGAGCCGCAGAGTTTAATTACCATTTTTCTTCACCAAGTTATGCCGATTTGAAATTACGAGTTATGTCCCATTATGTTTTGAGCATTTTAATATCTCGACTTTAGATTCGTAATTCAAACCCCGAACACCCCCAAGTACAAATTTGTAGGAAAAAAAAAACTATTAGAAAATTTCTGCCTCGAAGTATTTAAAGCAAATGCTCAAGACATAATGGGACATATCTCGTAATTTCAAATTGGCGTAACTTGGTAAAGAAAAACGGTAATTGAACTCTGCGACGCTCAAATTAAAGAGAAAGAGCAGTACTGTATGATACAACCAAAGAAAAAATCCCAAAAAATGTTGTGTCTTTACATAACCTCAAAAGTAGCCAAAAACGTCATTTTTAGCTACATAACCTCAAATATCTTAAAATCCTAACGTGATGGGCCAATTCTGATTTGCAGGCTTGTGTTATCTTTTTAAGTTTGTAGTAATAAATTTTATTTGATTGGAAATTTAATCCTTTTGTTGACATTCTTTTTGGTTACAAATTACAAATATTAAATCTTTCTTGGATAAATATGCAATTGGTTTGTTGAAAATTCAACTGTTTCCTATAAGAATTACTTTTTGTTTAAAATTCTCTTTTCAAAAAATTTTAAACTAAAAATTATTACTTTTAGATAAATGAAAAAAATACATTTTCGGATAAAAAATTAATTGTAAACAAAGAAAAGGCTTTACCTTTAAACAGTTAAATTTGCAACCAAAGACATTCCTTTATTCCAAAAATAAATTTTTAATAATGTAGTTTCCCTTTTACTCAAGTAGTTGAATTTGCAATTAAAAAATGATTATTTAAAAAAAATTTTTTAGATTTTTAACTAAAAATACAATTGTTTAAGAAAACTTATTTTTTAAAAAAAGGGCTTCAACCAAATCTTTTTTTAAAAAGTGGAATAATCAAGGAATGAAGAAGTTTATTTAAGCAAAAAGTTGCATTTTCATAAAATGAATGCAATGTAGATTAAAACAGATAAATTTTTAGATTAAAGAATACTTAGATTGAATATTATTTATAAATAAAAATTAAAAATTTAAATAATAAATATTATATTATTATTTTATTATTATATATTGT
>JAAAKG020142986.1:0-11475 GCA_010014905.2 Druon quercuslanigerum
GGTGCGACAGTACATTCGCCACGTCAGCTGATTTCTATTCGCCACTAGTGGCGAATAGAAATCTCGCCAGTAACCCGACATTTTCGCATCGCTCAAGAGGCGGCGAAAGTCGAATTTTCGTTGCGCGTATTATGAAAAAAGTATTATACAACAAAGTTGTAGATATTTTTCAAGCGCATAATTTTTTTCAACTCATCTTTTACTGTATTTTGTATAGTTTGAAAGAAAAACGTAATTTTTGTATTTTTCATTATTTTTTATACGGTCAAAATTGGAATTTTCGATTCTTCAAGAAAATTTAAAAAGTTTTATGACAATCTTGTAGGGCATTAAAAAAGCAACATTTTTCTGCATCTGAGTTTTTTCATACAGTACGCTGCTTGCCCTAAAATGATCCTTTTCGGTTATTTTTTTGATTTTTAAAACACTATAACTCTGACAATTTTCTTTTTATAAAAAAAATGGGGATCAAATTTTACACAAATCTAATACCTTCTCTGATGAGAAGACAAAAACATAAATTTTTAACCAAAAATAAAAGAGTTAAATTTTGTTTAAAGTCATGCTTTTCGGATGGAAATTCGTCTTTTAGGGTTGATAATTCAAGTATCTTCGTAGAAAATGTACTTTCTATTAAAAAAATTATATCCTGATGTTGAAAAGTCAAGTTGAAATATTTTTTGAATGCTAATTTAAATTTGTTTTGTCTTTTTGATCTACAAGTTCATCCTTTCAGGTAAAATTTTTATATTTGTTGAATATAAATAAAACTTTTTGATTAAAAATAAATCCTTTTTACTTAAGGGGTCCCGGTGGTCTAGAAATCGAAAATTCAAGGTCGAAAATTTAATTTTTTTCACAAAAAAAAATAAAAAACGATATTTAAACTGTTCAGGGTTATTATTTAACATGTTTTATGTACAAAAAAAATGTTTTAAAATAAAAAAAAAATTTGAATTATTCTAAAAATGACGCTGAAGTCGGCCCTCCCAAAAAATTGGACTGAAGGGTTATACACCTATACATCTCCAATTTCCGTGCTATTACTCCAACACAAGTTCATTCTTTAAATAAACATATAAAACATGCATGGAGTTAACATTAAAATGATGCTATGTATACAAAATATCATATTTCAGATAAGGACCAGAACAGCGCCCGGGCTATAACGAACAATGCATCCATTGACGTAGCCGGCTGAACGGCCTCTACATGCGTAAACTCCTGTAGAAACGAAAGTATTGTAAATATGCTTTCAAAAATTTAACAGTGTATTCTTAAAAGACTATACTTTCGAAATATCAAAAAAAAATCGACCCTTAAGACAAGAAATGTAAGTGTTGATAAATATACTGATTTCTATCAATGGAAATTGTAATTTCTGTTATCAGTCACATGGCTGTCTCCCACGCCGTGAGGCGCTGTGAAGGGGGTAGGGGTGAGAACAGCATTACTCGATTATTTAATTTAACAGAAAAAAATGATATCTCTAAAACTATTCGACATATGGAATTGAAATTTTCAGATTCGAATTTATTGCAAAAAATTCTATCGAAATCCGTATTCAGACATTATTACAAATAGAAACGAAAGTTAATAATTTTAACATAAAAAATCGATACATAGAAAATTACTCAAAATATCGAATTAAAACTTTCAGATTCATGTTTCTCGTAAAAACTCCTATAGGAATCAACATTAAAACTTTATCGCCATGGATATCGTAAACAACCCGTTGAGATAAATAGTAGTTCTATGTCCATAAGGTTTAATTCGCCAATTTCCTGAAGCCCTAGAAAGTTTCTCAGAATGCCATTGGTGTTTAGCAAAACCACTTTTCAATCTGCTGACATTATTTTACTAACTCCTAGATATTTGAGATGCTTAGTGCATCATACGTGCACATTACACGTAGCCAAAATCATAATAGGATGAATAAATGCAATAAAAATGGTAGATCTTGGTTGCTTAGATTTTAGATTGCCAGCAATTTCTAGTTAAATGAACAAGCAATACAGACTCTCCCTCCTTTTTTCCCCTGTAACACGACGTCGGGTCAATTGACTCGTATATAATAATCCATCTGGTGAGTTAAATTCCAGGATTAGATGTAGTCTTCCTATTCTAAAACGGGAAATGATATGTATATGTGAAAATGCATCCATTCTGTTGGCAGTCCTAGGTCTATAGCAAGTTCCCCCTGGATCATTTGGGGTAAGAAGTACCGATCACTTGGGATACAAAGTATCGATCGACTATATCAACTATTTGCGGTACGGAGTGTCCCCTTCTCGGGGCACGAAATGAAAAACGTCATTCGATGCATAATCATCTTGCTCTTTACTTCTTAAAATCCTTTTTACGATTTGAAATAGCCATGTCTAAATACATTGTATATTATTTTGCTAGATTTGCTGATCGTACGTCATGGTCTTCGAATTTTAGAAGGTGCATCGAGTTGAAAACCTACGTTCATACCTATGATTTTTCAGATAATGCAAAGATCCAGATAAGAGAGAAGGTAGTTTGTCTCGCTCGTCGCATAGTGTATGAAAAAATCTTAAATGCGATTAATTAATTTCAAGAGTTAATGTGTGTAACAAGTTATAATCATATCTTGATCAACAATATTATTATATAACATGTTTTGAGGTTGTCTTATTTCGTAATTTTATAGATTTTGAATATTAAAACTGAATCTTTTTCACTGATTGAAGTCAACCCTAGTTTAAGAATCGAAGGTAGTGTTTGAGGTTTTGTAGCTCAATTGGAAATTTTAAAATGAAACTCATTAGTTATTAAACTGAAGCTAAGAAATGTTATATTATATAAATGGTTATGTTCAGAGGTTTCTCAACTGAAATTGACATTTTTAAGCACAAATCGTCAAGTACTAAGGAAATTTGATTTTGGCTTTTTTAAACGGAAATATATATTTTGAGATAAAAATCATCAAGTATTGATGAAAGGTAACAAATGATAAAAATGTTAGGATGTGTTAAGGGTTTTTTAACTGAAAATAATATTCGAAGGAAAGAATAGTGAAGTGTGAATAAAATATAACAAGTTATAAGAATTTAACGTTATGCTTGTATTTTTGAAACTGAAACTGGTATTTTTAGAAAAATCATAAGGTATGAAATATCTTAAGATTTGTTGCATTTCCTTGATACCTTATCTTTTTTCTAAAAATACCAATTTCAGTTTTGACAATACAAACATTTGCATGCCTACTTTACGATTATTTCTTTCAAATACCAATTTCATTTAAGAGAACCCCAACATTCATCATTCGTTACCTTTTATCAATACTTCATGACTTTTGTGTCAAAATACCAATTTCGGTTGAGAAAACCCAAACATAACCCTATATTCTATAAATTTGTTAGCTTTTCTTCAATAATTAATGATTTTCATTTTTAAATTTCCAATTCCGCTACATAAAACCTTAAACATTACGTTCCATTCTTAAAATTGGTTGCAGCTTGTGCAATTTTGTAATTTCGCACGTGGATCCGAATCCATGAGTATCCAATATTAAGTACAATTCATGGGGGTGAAGCCTCGTGCTAAAAACCTGGGGCAATTAAAATTGCAAGCGGCCGTGTGGGTGGGATATTTAAATTTATAATATTGTACTTATTAATGTTGTAAATAATTTGTAATGCCGTTTATTGATATAATTTCTTACGACAATTGAAGTACACAATAAGATCAATAAATGGCATTGTAAATTATTACAATTGTTCTAGAACTATTGTTAGCCAATTATCTTCTCTATCGTCACTCGGTACAAATTCCTAAAGGCGTCGTTTTCCTTCCTTCTAATTAAAAATGGAATAATACAATGAGGTGTGAAAATTGCTATTTATGTGGATAAATAAATTTACAAATTTGCTCACTGAATGCATTAAAAGTAGGGCAATCATTTATATAAGAAATTTTTGTGAAAAGTTATTGTTTTGAGGTTAGGTTTTACTTGAGGTTCATATTAAGTAACTTTTTACGAACATTTACTGCAAAAATGATTTCTCTAATTTTAATGCATTTAGAGACAGAATTTTCAGACTTATTTTTGCACATAAGTAACAATTCGCTCTTAACTTATTAAGTTATTATTCTATTTTTAAATTAGAATTCTTTAACACATGACTGCTGACCCTGATGACATGACGTTGCCAGTACATAATATCAGTGTCTAGAAAGGACCCCAGATCGACCTGGGCTGGAAGTCAGATTTGATCCCCGAAGTTCCTATGCTGGCTTCACCTTCGTGGTACAATTCACCATTTCACGCCCACGTTCATACCCTACACCAGGGATCTTCAGCGTGAAGAAATTGGGTCCCAAATACTCATTTGCTAGGTGTTTCGTTTCCACTACTACGCCGGCTTACTCAGCACGGAAAAATTCCGTCTCACTCTTACAGCTGAATAGAGGGTTGTGGTGGTGGAAACGAAACATGTGATAAATGATTATTTGGGACCAATTTCCCCTCGCTGAAGACCCGTGCCCTACGCGACGAGAGAGCCAAGCAACCTACTATCTTATTGTACCCCAAATTCGAGAGATATCTGAATCACTACCAAGGTAGGTAAACATCGTTATAATTTACTTACAACAAAATATAACTTCAAGTTTTTACTGTATTATCTCTGTGCGTGTACTCTCACTGAGCCATTACGCGAGAAGTGTCAATAATGAGCCTGACAGATTTATTAGCATCTGCACACAACCAGCACCTGTTGATCCTTTTAAGGCTGGTGTTCGGACATTTAATAAGTCCAAGAGAGGACGTGAGGATCTTTAGTTCATGGTCTCTAATTCTCCTCTGATAACATGCATTATTTTGCATTTACAGGTAGCTTGTTCAAACTCCGTATGGGTGCTATTAGAAAAGTGCTTTGTAACAGGAACCACTTGCTATACAGTATTTTTCTCAATGGATTTATCTAGTATCGTTTTAATCTAAGTATCCTTAATTGCTCTTATTTAAAGTATTTTATTTTTATTCCTAAAGCATTATCGCCCGATCTAATTTGTGACTGATGCATGGAAAAATCTGATAAACTTTCAAAACTGCATGCAGATAGTTATGCTGCACCGAAAGGAACACTGCTCGTAGTCAATGAATGTAATGTACAAGTTTCTTTTATGCTTTTTAGTTTTCGTCATGGCCACATCATTGGTGATGACTAGATGTTCACTGTCTCGCAAATATTGGCAACATTCTTTTTGCTTATCTGTTAGGATTTTATTCTCGTCGATATTAGTGTAAGCCTCATTCGTAATTATAGCTATCAGGGATTTATAAATCGTTGAAATATAGGTTTGTTGGTCGAAATTCAGATGTATTTTTTGCGGCGCTGGAAGTCCGTAATCTTATCCGATATTGCTCGTGTTAGTGTCTCGATGCTCCGATGGTGGATGAGTTTAGTAACATGATGTACGAGATTATTGCTTATATCTCCTTTCTTATCATAAGTCAATTTGACCCTATTTGCTTCTTAATTTGCTGACATCTATATTCAACCTAATATTCCATGGCGAATCTTGTTCCCTTCCTGGAGCGAAGACTGTATTTCTTGACCTAGTTATTACCTTTTACGGTCATAGTAGAGAGACGCACTAATTCTCCGTATTTCAGTTGATGCTCTTCCGCGGTATTTCTGTTTAAGTGGTTGGCTGCAAATCGCAAGCGCTAGTCAGAGCATCCTCAGTGGGCACAGTTGATGCTCCACTGTTTACCGCTTGTCGCAGATGTTTTTGCTGGCCAAATTTTTGATTAGTGAGATCTGCTAGACCATCTTGCAGCCTACCATCATACCACCCCACATGCTGTGTCATTCAGCAGCAGCTCCAGAGGTGCTCAATGATCCTTCACAAGTGACCACAGTTTCCAAATATTCTTAAAAGTTTCCATTATATTTGTGGCTCTTTGAGTTCCGCATAGACCGTTTCCTATTCGTTCTGATGTTAAATTTTGCTGTTATTGGTCAAAATAATGTTCTGAAGAAACGAGAAAAAATATGCCACGAGTGGAGCATTAACCAATTACGCCACTCAGACTGTAGCATATTTTTCCACGATTCTCCTATATCAACAGGATGACGCACGTCGGCATCTTTATATCTGTGAAATTTTCAACTGCTAATTTTAGTCTGAATAAGATAACCGAATCTGGAATCATTTAAAGTAATGATGCTATTTTGTCGACCAGGGAATTGATTAATTATACGCCTCGGTGGCGTAATTGGTTAACGCTCCACTCGTGAAAAGTGGCGTTCCCGGTTCGAATCGGGGCTGTGGCATATTTTTTCTCGTTTCTTCAGAAAATTATTTTGATCAGTAATCAGCAAAATTTAACATCAGAATTAATTAATTAATTACCCTGGCCCATAAAATAACATCATTACTTTATATTAACATCTAGGTTTAAACTTTAATTTGCAAATCTGAATTAGAGAAAGTTCACTAAATCAAATTGAGAGAAGTCGTTCATCATTTTTTAAAAAAACGTCATGTAAATAATATAAAAGGTGAAAAAGAAAAAAGTTATTTCTCTGCAACAAAAAAAAGAATTATTTGTCGACTTAAATCTACTTAATCTTCCTTTATTCACGATAAAAACAATTCTCCGAATGCCTGCACTTACAGAGATACCACGAAAGTTGATAAAACACAACAAAACACCTGACACGCGTGACATCGTTGACTTCAGGTATAGCATCTTATATCGAAAACAAAATCGAAAACAAAGTTCACTACTTGGTTAGTAATCGAAATAAATATTTCTCAATATTTTCACTAATTTATTTCAGTAAAATAAACTTGTGATTTCGTCACCATCATTAATGAAATGCCAAAAATATAACTATTTCGTTAGTCGAACACTTAAATACTAATTCAATTATCAAAATTTTTACTAATTCATATTTAGAGAGTAAAAGCTTAAATAATCTACAATTTATCCTCAATTGAAATTTTAGAAGTAGATTAAAAATGTATTGTCTAAATAAAGAAAATGTGCGTATTCGTCGATATTGCATCAAAGGTAACGATCAAAGAAGAATCCATTTAAGCCTTAAAGTGCTAATAGAGGTTTTCATTAGTGTATATAAAAGCCGATTGACTGATATCTTTTATTTTATTTTATGTTGTGATAATGGCTCAAGCAAACGTTTCGAAAGTGCGTTAGCGTTTTACAAGAATTTCTAAGAATGAATCTTAATACTCTGTGAGCGTCGACAATAAATGCTTGAAAAATTAAGGTCTAAAGCATAAAATCATAAAATTATTAAAGAAAGGGGCACATAAAATATTAGCGTATCTGTAACTAAAATGATGTATTTTATCACTAAAGTTGGAACTATATATAGTCACATGTAAGGACATAAAAAACTTTGTGAACTGCGTAAGCTAGTATGTTTGATAACTGTTTAATTTCAACGATATGTTTTCTCAGACTGGTATGGTCGATTAAAAATGAGTTAAATCGACCCTAGCATAAATCACACGGCGAGCGGAAGTTGTCTCTCTCGAGAAGTCTGGCACTTCTTAGTTCTTACGTGAATTCGTTGAAAAAAAGGAGAAGGCAGAGTTTTTGCATAATATGAGGGGAAGAATTTTTTGTTCCTTTAAGAGGAACGAACTGATCGCAGGGCTCATAATTGCGGTAGTAACAGATGGAGTACCATACAAATTTAGTTACAGCTGGAAAGAATTAAGGGTGAAAGTTAGAATTCTAGACTTAAAAACGAGTTTTCTTTTGGAAAAAATGGTGACGACCTAATTTACAATCAGAATTTTTCAAACATGATAAAGTTTCAAACATTTTCTAACAAAATAACTAATAGCAACCCCTAAATATTTGTTTCTAAATGTCAGTTACTAGCATAAAATTTATTAATAAAAAATGCAATACATATTCGTGCAAATTTAAAATAATCCAAAGTTAAATAACTTAGACTTAAGTATAAGAAGGCTGTTAGATAGATATATATATATATATATATATATATATATATATATATACCTGGTCTAGGTATTTGAGAAAATTTGATATGGCAGCTCCAATATGGCACCTGGGATGGGAAAAAATCACGCGCATCAATCTTGACTAACTTTCAGCGTGGAAGAACCAGGATCCTTTTGATTAGTCGCCATAGTTCCACAAAAAATACGAATTTTTGATTTCTTTGGATGAATAACGCACAACTTCGAGCAATCAGGAAACAAATTACATTAACTAATTATTGATCACTACGTAGAGAAGCAAGATTTCTCAAAATTAGTTACCACGATTGACAAACCATCGATAAATGTCACACGAAAATCAAACAATTGAAGATCGAATAAAAACAAATTATGATACAAAACTTGTTTGGCAGGGAGGTCACACTTCTGTAAATGAGTCACAATGATTGTTTTAGTACGATTAGTGGTAGCTTGGTGATTTTATGATAAATGACACATGAACGTCAAACTATTGAATGGTTGGGTGCAATAACGGTGTACTTGCGATTTTAGAACCCACTTGTTTTTTATTTGTGTTGTGCACAGTTTCATGAAAAACAAATGAAGAACGAGTGACTTCTGAAAATACAAGAACACCGTTCTTGAACCCCCATGTTAAATCGAACACCAAAGTCGGATAATTGAAGGAGAGACAATTGAAGGTAAGTAGCAACACCAATAATACCCAAGTAATCATTTTCAAGTCAATCAGGCCAAATGATCCGCCACATTGGATCCGCATTTTTAATTCTCATATTATAAGTATAGTTTCGTGATATAGTGATATAGTTTCGAGCAATTTTCGCGTTTTAATGAATGATATTATTTGAAGATCCATGATTGTTGCCCGTTCCAGGCGCAATATTGTAACCGCAATATTTAATTTTCTCAATGACCACAATGCATTCGAAAGTATACGGCAAGACAAAGATTTTAAGCCTTTGGACGTTTAGATTGGTTGCTAGGAATTGTGGAAAGAGCCTTATCCCGGTTCACGTGGAACGTCAAATAAATATACTTTTATCAAATTAGTCTGTGTTTGTCTAATTTTTTTTCGATATTCGTACAGTGTCACATGTGGAAAAGTTGATTGGAGCCAGACTGGGCCCTAAACAGGTTGCCTAATTAATTGTTGGACTCCAACTGGGCAGTCAAATAATTACCAACTGGGCTACGAATGGGTTATAATGGTCAGCCGAACGCATACCCAGAAGCATGTGATCTAATTTTACGGAAGCTTAAATGGACTCGACTAATATAAAAAATAGCGTACGCGACTGCTTTATATAAGGCGCTCATTTAAATTGATTAAATTTACTAGAAAATTGTCTGCAACAAATAATACTTCTAAAATTATTAAAACTAATTCTTTGATCACATAATCGACTTATAGAGTAAAACTTAAAATAACTATTTGACTATTATTCCTTAAAAATAAATATTCAATTTTAATTTTAAAAAATGAATACCTTTTTTATTACAAATATGAATTTAAATATAATTTTTAATATCTTAATGCACTTTACAATTTTTTTTAATTAATCAAACAAGCGCGCCAGAGTGGACCAATCAAGTTGTTAACGCAATGCATGCGCAAGGCGAAAAGATACCAAAAATTGGGAGCACTGCAGCATTGCGGCTCGCGCTGCCGCACTCGTTACACAATGTAGATGGGTTTTTCAGAATTACAAAATGCTAAATTTAAAAAAAATGCTATTGATTGTTATTTCATTTGTAAATATTACTGTACTCGGCAGATCTATTTCTCGCTTTCAGGAATGTTTAATTTTGATTTAGAACCTATATCTCATTCGAGAACAGTTTCATTATTTCGAGTATATGAAAAAAATTTAAACTATATTATAAACTGATCGTTACGTTAAAAACGTTTTTCAGTGTATGAACCAAATCTCCTGGCCAAGCTTCGTCTATTGCCATTCCTTCTGAAACGTTAACAACTCGTTTATTGAATCTTTAGAGCAGTGGTAATGGCAGGTTTTACCCAAGGCATTTTTTTTGTCTGGTACGTTTTGTTGATCAACGCTACGTTCTGCCGAGATGGGTTGAATTTCCTCAACATCGTCGGGTCGAGAAGGCTAAGGTAAAAAAACCGACCGGGACTCTATTCCCGAGTTGGAGCGTTTCTGTCGTTACCGAGACTTATTTTATGGACTTATTCCGATTTTTTTTACGAAAGCTTATTCAGTTTCATGGTATTCGACATGAAACTAGAATTTTTTTCTTGTCTTTGTACCTAAACCCGATGCAATTCGCTTTTTTTTCATTTAGAAATCTGATTTTAATGTTTATTTTTTTCGTGAATTGACACGAAAGTGTTCAGACTTTTTTTTTTAAGATTTCAGACCACCTTTCACTGTCCTCCTAGCGGGAAAAAAGCGAAACTGCAGTTTTTCTCCGTTATGTGTGCGTGAGTGTACGTGTGTCGATTGTTTACATTCTGTCATGTATTCTTTCATTAGTCGTTTTATATTATGCTGATCATTTATTCCCAGTGATTCCCCTAGTTGGCATTTTTGATTAGTATTCTTAGAGTAATAATTTACTACTCCCAGAGTTGTACTTTTACTATAGATATCCTATTATTACACGGTCATGCGTAAATTTACCGTTTTGATGATTCGAAAGTATATCGATAGTATATCGATTGACTTATCGACAGACATCATCAGCTATTTCTTCTTGATGCCTGTTCGCGCCCGATACAGGTGACAGGTGGTATGTGAACATCCCGAGTCAACCCCTTTTTGCTGTAAATCTATTTTTTCAGGTATTTCAGTGTTTTCTTTGCTCAAAAAAGCAATTGCAAACCTTTATTTTTTCAGTTTCTTTGGAAAAATGGTAGTTATTTTCATTTTATGTGCGATTCGACAAAGTGTATTTTATTGTTTATTTTGTATTGATTATGTTTAAAAAACAAAGCTTATCATTTAATTATTACACCGATTATGGAATTTCATGTCTTGAGCACTTCAAAACAACAAAATCGAGGAAAATGTAATTCTAACCTCTTAAGCGTTGCTATCCATTTCAATTAATTGTAAATCGTGGAACTACATCCTTAAAGTACTATTGTCAATACATTTTGTGAAAATATCTTATAAATAGAAGAAAATTGAGATTTGGCGATGCGTTCCAGATACATTTTACTTGCTGTAACATATTTTTTCGAATATTGGTGTAAAAAGAAGTGAAATCAACTTCCCCTTCTCCCTCCCCCACCACCATTGAACATTTAAATGTTAAAAAAAAGGCTAAGGTTGGTGACCCTCCTTTTTTTGCATTCAATCTTTCCGAAAAACAAGACTTGATTTGAAAATAATGCTGTCTTTCTTTGCTAAATATTTTTAACTGCACCAAAATTCTTTTCCACGTTAAAGTTGACACACCTCTTATTCTAGCTTACGAAGTTTGTGAAATCATCAAAGAAAGACTAAGGTC
>JAAAKG020142987.1:0-11475 GCA_010014905.2 Druon quercuslanigerum
TTGATTCCGTTACAGACTGTAACCACCTATCTCACGGTAGTGAGACGTGGTTATGGCTGAAATTTTACCGCGATTTCGCTCGGATCGGGTGCAAATTTTCAGATTAGCACCCGATCCCGGCGAAATCCTGCAGTTGTCATTATGACAAATAGTTTAATTATGCTTTGGGCATACTCTGTCGGATGCGGGTTTGATTTCCGCCTTGCAATCTGGAAAAGTTTCGGTGGCCCATGCAGTGAACACTAGCCTAGCAAGAGAGTTGTTAATCTGCGGAAAGTCGTGGGACCAGTTCTTCCAGAGAAAAAGGTTCCCTAAGTACTTAAAGTTGTTGCTCTTTGCCGTTCGGAACCCACCTTCAACTGTAGGTCCCCCTTCCACAACCAAGGCAGTGTGTGGGGGGTATGTAAATGGAATAGGGAAGAAGGTACGAGAAAAACGTACACCCTTGCTGGACACATAAGAAGCTTTCATTCCATTTCATTATCTCATATATTAACTTTTTTTTAATATACTACATTTTCAAAATATTTTAATACAAAAGCTTTATGATTGCGGAGAGTTTCAAATTTTAAAGCATTTTATTCAGGAAATTTCTATCCGAACGATACAATTTTCTAAGCTACAAAAATTGGTAAATATCCAAAATTAAGCTTCTCTATTGAAGTAAATTATTATATAAAAAGTATTTGAAACTTAAAAACGTGTTGTGTGCAAATGTCCCAAATAAGTATTTCCACCATAAAAACATAATAACAGCAGATTAAGAAAAAAACTTTAGACAGTGCTCATCGTAAAAATCACTTTATTTATATCGAAAATGTGTGCAAATGTTTTAAAAAGCTAGTTGTCGTCGCTCACGATTATTCGAGAAACCAGCAAAATCGCTAAAGGCTCTGGATATGATACATGGCTCTTTTCTTTAACGTCCAGTGGTGTAAAACAATAATTCCTCTCCACGAAAACCATTTTCCAATAATAAAAAATAAATTATGTTTTATAAAAACATCTTTAATTTTCATTTAGCTCCTTCTTTGTACCAGAAATACAGACCGCGATTACTGGGACGTCTAGAAAGCCTTGTCCCATTAATCGCATCATGGAACGATGACAGGGTCGAAGTTCTGAACATTTTTTTTCAGTAACTTTTTTTGATAATAATTTATTTATTTCTATGAAATCCAAAAAGAAAAAAATGTGCCCGCCGTGTGGGCACATTCTCATAGCGCGCCTGGGGCGCGTGACTGTTGGTTCTCGCGCTGCGCGCTCTATAATATATTTGTCTCGCGCTCTATGATCCATGCACCTCGCGCTACGCGCTCGCTCTTTTTATGTACCACAAATTTGTGCGCAAGCCTTTTAAAATGAAAGGTGCAAGTATCGACAACTGTTATTTGGTGATTGTGAATTCTCTTTAGTTAAAGCTCCTTCGGCTTTAATGAACACATTCTCGTCACGTAACTCGTGCTTCGCACTTGATTTTGTCAAATATGCGAACTTTTCTAGATTATGTTCAACTCTATCAGTATATATTCAACTATATCAGTACAAATCTCCTTTTTAATAGTTAATTTAATATTTATTTCTCATTTTGAATTAAATTTTATTCTTAGCCATCCTGAAAAATGTATATTATTTCAATAAACTTATATTATTACCATTTATGACATGAATCAGTATTGCAACAAAATTATTTTTACTGTCTTATTTTTATCATTAAAAAAATGGGGATTCTAGTAAAATAAAAATTATTATTAAACATTTTACTGTAACTTGTGTCGTTTCGCCATAAATCTAATGTCTTGATATTCAATGTAGATGTAATTTAAGCGAAAAAAATTGGAAAATAAAATGTTATTGTAGTTTATAACAAACTTGTAGATATTTTTTGGTTAAACAACTTTTGTCTTTTAATTTTGTTCGTCTCTTGTGTCGTTTTCCCACTAATTTAACAAAAAAATTTAACCTTATTTCTTACGATTGAAAGAAAATCTAATCGTCCTATCTAAAAATGAATAATTTAAAATTTATAGCTCTTTTTGGGGTGGACAACTTTAGTCTGTTAATTTTAGTTCGTGCATTATGTCGTTTTTAAAAAACTTTAATTTTTTAATTTTAAATGTTATTTTTTAGGATTAAAGCAAAAATTGCGTGTCCTATCAAAAATTATTCATGGTAAATTTAAACGAGTTTTCACTATTTTTTGCAAGAGCAACGTTTATCTATTTATTATTTTCAGAGCTTGTGCTATGATTGATGACAAATTTGTAGATCTTTTTAGGGAGCGCAATTTTAGTCATTTCATTGTTTTCGTATCTTGCATAGATTGGCCGTGAAATGGAATTTTTGAGTTTTCGTAATTTTTTGTATGATCAAAATTCGAATTTTCCACTTTTCGACAAAATTAAAAAATTGATCATACAATAGCCGTACATAGTATTTTTAAATCTTGAAAAAAATAGTCTCAAAATTTTGAATATGTGCTGACTTTTTGAATTTTCATACAAAATAGCTGGTTTACGAACTTGCTATTTCTTTTTATGCCCTAAAAAAATCTGCCAAAGCAGAATTCAATCTGACCAAAATAATTATCATAAATTGAACTTCGTTCCATTATCCATGCCTAAATTATTGCCATGATTATTATTAATTCTGCTCTAAGCGACAGATTATTTAATTAATATATTCAGTATCAAATTCTTCATAATCATCATTACCTTATTACTGAGATCATTATCAATTTGAAGTCATTCAAATGGTACGAAACGATCTAGGGGAGCCTGAAGTCTTTAACGTACCGCGATCAAGTTTCGCCCAAGAGAAGCCAGGTTTTCTTAAAATAAAGCATTATTTAATTAATTTAGAAATTCTACAATATATATATATCAATTTTTAATCTTAGTGACTCAACTGAAAATTATTATTAGAAATACTTTTATCATTTTAATTTTTTCATTGGAGCCGTGACAGTTTGTATACTTTCAAATTAAAATGCTTATTAGATTTGTTTAATTGCATATTAGGTGTGCTCGAAATATTTAAAGCGGAATCTCTTTAATGTAAAACTTTTTTTATTTTTAACCGATTTTAAACTACATCTCAGCGGCTCTATTTAAAAATGCATCCTCAAAATGAAAAAAAAAAAACATTTTTAATTAAAATAAAAAAGCACTCGCGTAAACTTTCAAACTCTGAGGATGTGTTTCTGTTGCAATGCTTACTATAGAGAAGTACAACTTCACAACATCGAAGTCCCGAAAACCTATATTTGGCTGGCAATTATGTAACTTTTGTACTTCTACTTCCACTTTTTCAAAATTCACGTTACTTGTCTTTTTTTGGGGGACATTTTAATAGTCATACAATTTTTTATAAAAACAACCATCCTGAATTTGTTTACGTAAATAACGATAGTTCCCTTAGGGGGTGATCCTTTTGGCTATCTGACGTTGAATTGTTTTTGATCATTGCATTTTTGATGTCATTTCCTGGCTTCCACTAGAAGCCATTTTCTAAAATGATAATTTATAGTTGTTTAAAAGTTTTGGACCACGGTTTATCATTTTTCCATAGACCGAAAAAGTTCGAGAATGCTTTTTTACGAAACAAACGAAGAGTAAGGGATGAGGCCTACAATCACCTTTATTTTATTCTTGATATGTTTGACTGATTAATTAAAGAGGGTGACAGAGAAGAATAAGAATTATACTTCTGGTACTTTGCTTTGACATGTGCAACTGCTAACCTAGACCCTCCTAAATGAAGATAAAAAACTTAATTAGAATATTAATTTTAAAATTTCAGGTCTGGTTTCAAAACCGAAGAGCTAAATGGCGAAAAAGCGAGCGCCTGAAAGAGGAGCAGAGAAAAAGAGATAATAGCGGATTAGATGGGGGCATTCCGCCATCTTCGTCTAGTGGTCCAAGTCCAACAAGCCACGATGCAGATGTTGGAAGTGCAGAAGGTGAAGATGTGGGCCCTGAAGGTGGAACGGGATCAAGGAGCCCAAGCACAACGTCGGCGTCCGTGAGTCCGAGGCCCCAACAGCCACAGAGTCAGCCGTCCCTGAGATCAGGCGTCGCGACGCCACCGCCAAACTCCACCCGAGCGCCGCCGCCGTCAAGCACAGTGGGTGGCCTTGGACCCCCCGCGGAGAGGTAAGCTTTCAACTTCGTGCGTATTTACGTCTTTAGGAAATATCACCCAGACCTTACGAACCATTCCCAGGGCCCAGGACCGGAAGCCCGACACGCGCCATTTAACCACCCGACTCGTTCCGGCCGAAAGTAACATTACCTTCGTCTCCTTCATCTTTTTCTCACCCTATTTGCGCAGTATAATCGTGATAATCGTTAGTTTTACTCCACAAAGTGAGATTTTTAACTCTAGTTGATGTTTCGAGGGTTTTAGCTACAGAGGTGTTCGTCAGTAGAGTTGGCCTCTGTTTCGATGGGTTCTACGAAGAATATGCTATATTTTCATGACCTTTAAAAATTAGGATAACTTCATTGAGCTACGTTTTCAGGAAGAATAAATAAACTATTATTTTTCGAAATATTTCCTACAAATTCAAAACTCCATTAAGTTTTGTATGACAGTTTGTAATGTAATTTACGCTCCTATAACTTTTAAAACAAGAACTTATAAAACATTTTTATTTCTTTCAACACTTCTAAATGTTTTTTTCCATCCAAAATGAAGTTAGCCTAACTCTGAACGGTAACGAAAAGATAGCCTATGCTTCGTAGAACTCATCGCTTTGATCATGGGTATTACACCATATAATGGTAATACTCTCTGTAATCGAATTTTATGTAGGAGGTGTCACTACTTATAATCCAATACTGGAGTCATACTAAAGCATCCTGAAAATATATTCCAGTTACCCTTAACTTGTAAGGGCAGTTAAGCATCATCCAGATTCAATGCAGGGTATATCTACTCCTGATAATATTTGAAACTAAACTCGAACCATAATTGCTGTAGCACGTTTAAATCTTAAAACCTTTACCAAACTGTATTATCTCAATAGCTCTAAACCCAAACAGCATTTTCTCGAAGACCCATATTCCAACAAAGAATAATCTTGAGAAACACACAAGAGCCTCTATGGTGGGGCAAAATTGAGAACCGAGAGCGGTTCTACTTACTACTTACTACTCCACCGTCTCCGCAGCTGTAATTTATTTAAAACTGCTCACCGTAAATATATCCTCATCATTTATTCAGTCGCTCCCAGCTCGGATCGGGGTAAAGGGGGCGTGGATGAAAGATAGAGCGAAGAGAGGGTTAGGGGAGAGGGAAAAGTAAGCTTTGCGTTCTCCTGGATTTTCCGTGTTGCACGGTGTAGGTAATATTTACTACAACCCCGTTTGTGAATTCCTCGCCCTTTCGGCCTATGCGACATATTGTATCAAGAAGACAATCCTCTATATACAAGCACATCTCAGTGTGCGAAACGTACTGCGACACGATCAAAGAATGAAGCCCTGTTCGCCTTGTAGTTTAATGTCATTGAATTTTAAATAAAGACTTTAATGGATTATCGTTACGACCAGCAGTCTCTACTTAACGTTGCGCCTTATTTAATAGACCTAGCTTCTAAAATACGCGTATTTTAAACAAAGCACTCTCTGCTTCGGGTAATCCCACAAGAGACGAGAAAGGTCCTTCATGAAATCCTTTTACTGTATTAGCTCTAGGTCGCTAACACAATAATAATGGTGTCATCACTTTGTTATTGAGGAGATAAAGTACTTTAATTCGTGATGGCGGTCTCATAGAAGCTTTGGGATTATCACTAGTGAAAAGGCATTCTCTTTTTGGGGACCATCGGATGTTTTTAATATAAAGTATATCTGTAAAGCTTAAAACTTAATTAAAACAAGTTGATTAGTGGCGTTATGCACACTTAAACTCTACTTGAGCACTTCATACTATATCAACTGCCAATCTAATAAATAGATCCCTAGAGTATTTAAGCCGATATTTATAGGCCCAACGATAGGAAGCCTTAAGGATATATGCAATATAGGTGAAGGGTATGAGTTCATATAAGCAAGGAACGCGGCTAATTGCTGCTAATTATCGCGCTTACCGCGGTTCAGAAACTTCTCCGCCTTCCTTAACTTCCCCTACAACTCTCAGGTCCACCACCATTTCTGTTTCTCTATCCTTCTCCTACAGCTTGATGTCGATCTCACTCCTTAAATTTACTTTTGGCCGAAGCCTCAGCTTTCATCTCCCACCATGCAACCTGACTCCTCCACATACAGCCGCCACCATTAACCATGATGCCAGTTCGCTCGTTACATTAATTAAACAATATTTGCGATTAATATTTGAGATAATCATCAGCATCTCAAAGCCGAAGCCAAGTTGTACCTTACGGCTGCAGAGCAAGCGTCGAGATATTAATTGGGTTAACGCTTTCAGGTCTAGAGGAAGTAGTTTGAAAGTACACTTCAATTCAATTAATTTGTAGTAGGGATGATAAATTTTGATGGAGGTGGAATCACCTGCTTGATTAGGAGTATTAAATTATGGAAGAATGTTGAATTTTATGATGGTGTTAAAACAAATTGCTTTGAACATCAGATATGATAGTCTAGATTTTACCTTAACTAAAGTTTTACCAAAGGTTTTCTGAACAAATGTAGGTGACTTTTGTATGTCCAGCATAAATATAGTCGTGATAATATTTCTAAACAAATTCGAAATAAATAAAATTTAACCAGAACTCATTTTTATTTTAGCACACCAGGATCTGGAGCAGGCTTCAGGCCGGTGGAGACTCCAACGTCCCTTTTCTTCTCACCACACCTAGCAGCACAATTTTCACCACCTCTCTTTAGCAGCAAACTCATAAGTAGTACCCCATCATCCTTAACATCTGCAGCGCCTTCACTATGGACCACAAGTGATCACCGACCCAGCAGCATTCAGGAAATGTTATCCTGGTCTCCAGCTGGTTGGCCTGGATCGCTTTGTGGATGCTGCAAACCAGGAACAGGAGACCTTCATCGAAGTACTAGTTTGGCTGAGCTCAGGAGAAAGGCTCAGGAGCATTCCACTGCATCAGCATTATTGGGAGGACTAGCTGCTTTTCCGGGTGGACTACCATTGCCTTTGCATCTTCCTCTTTTACCCCCTCTTCTGGGCCTCTCCAGGCGATCTGATCACCATCAACATCATCTGCCAAGTGTGGTTCATCAGATACAACCAGCCGCCAAAGAAGATCCCTAAAATTGATCAAATACTTTGCTGACCTTGAGAAAAACTAAAGATAAACAATTTTTCTTTCGAACGGATCAAAGCTTACATCGCGAGTTTCGGGAGACAGGTCTAATCCTTCAACCGCGACTTCGATCACGTTGAGCGTAGTTTACAAAGGCACAAGTTTTATAGCGACTGAACACTGTCTCATCCCGGAGGACCAGCTTGTGCCTACTTGTACCGTGACAATAGCGACTTCATCCTCGAAAGGATGTTCTCATAGATTGACGTTAGGTCTAATTTCGGGGAGTGTGATTACCGGATGGCGTCTATTAGTATTCTTAGGAATACGAGGTTGACATTATTTGATGAAAGATCAAGAAAGGACCTGGAGCATGTCCGTTTTGCTGTTCCTGATCAAAAACCAAAGTTGTAAAAGCCAAATGTAGCAAATGTAGACACCTGTATATTGATTTCTGATAACTGTCACCGTTGATAATTCAAATAACTTAATGAAAGGTATATTACGTATAGTGAGTATGTAGAGTATAATGTGGTAGTGATATCGAATAAACTTGTTCTTGTGATGATACAAATTTTGCTGTCCTTTGATCCGAATTTCCCAAAAATGTTGTTTTGCTGGCCTATATGCTGGTTTTATATCCCTCTATAATATCTTTCCTCTGTAACTAAATCATCATGCAATTATTCCACAGATAGATCACTTTAATTCCTCGATCAAAAATTTCTCACAAATAGATCCTCTAATAAAATCATGACTACAATCCAACAAGGGAATTAACCTTCCATCATCGATGATGCAACTCTTATACAATTACACTAATAACCCCACCGATATTGATACTAAACTGAGTCAACTCTATGACTTTCAAATACCCTAAAGGCAATACCACAAGTATCAATAAATCATTCACAATGTGTTCTTATTCATCCATCGAACCTATCTAAGCCAATCTTAATAAGGTCGCCAGTCATCTAGATGGTAAGTAATTCGCTCTGTGAACCATCTCGAATCTGATTTCAGTCAAGTATTGCATATGTGTAGGTAACTGCATATCAATTTAGTTCGACCTGAATGTGTAAGGCAGAAACGATCAGAGATGGAAGAGGACATGGTAAAGGGAAGGGAATAGTTGGGAAAAGGAAGCGGGTAGTTGAGAAAGGTAGGAGGATAGTTGGATAGAGGGAAGAATACTAGAAGGGGTTGTTGCAATCAATGCTCCTCATAAGAAAAGCTAACCCTCTCTTATGCGATCAACCCTCTTCCTGTTTCTTGAGGGGTCGCAGAGCTACACAAGGGGTTGGTCCCGGCTCGACCAACCAGAGACAAGACGCCATTGATCGGCACGTGGCTCCGGTTGGCCCACGAGTGGTGCTTGGGTGGGTTGGTGGGGAGTTGTTGGAAGGGGGAGGATGGCAGTTGTCGAGATGGTGGGGAGCAGACGCGTTCTACACACTCCGTTACACTTACTGGTAAACCGTATTAATCAACGACATCATGGTTTATCCCCCCATTCCTCCACCCTCAAGCGTCCCTTCTCCGCTAGCCGGACTACCGCGTGTGCTCCGACATAACCTTCCGAAACCCTCCCGTCATTCCAGCAACGGGGATCAAGGGGTGAAGATGGTGTGTGTTTCGTAAGGGGTGCGATAGCAGGATGAAGATATATATATATATATATGTGTGTGTGTATGCGTGTGTGTGTGTGTGAGTAAGATAAGAAGCAAGAGGTTGAAGGAGAGCAGAAAGCAGGCGCCAGGCCACTTTGAGAGAGGCGATCGACTCCTAACGATGCCTTTAGTTCCGTGGAATTTAAAGGTTGTGGTAGTGTTGTTCCCAAGAAATTTATCTTGTGCAGAGGATTGTGAACATAGATAAAGATTTTTGACTGAGGAAACGCTTATATTTATATATATATATATATATATATAATGATGACCAACATTAGTTTATTTTTGTTCCTGTCCTCGTCAAATTTATTTTACTTAAAGTTATTCTAATACATTTGTATTAGGTTCAAGATCTCCTTAAAGAATATATTATTGTTACCAATTGTTTTATTATTTATTCATTGAAAGTTTATATTACACCTATCCCTATTAATTTCATATTCATCTGGTAATCGACCTGCAACATGTAAATTATTTTGATTTGATAGAAAAAGATACAAAATCGTCTGTTGTCAATAACTCTTATGGACGGTTTTTTTTCAATACAAGTAGGGTGACAAGTTAATGCATTGGGAGAATGG
This sequence comes from Druon quercuslanigerum, assembly GCA_010014905.2. Lineage (NCBI taxonomy): Eukaryota > Metazoa > Arthropoda > Insecta > Hymenoptera > Cynipidae > Druon > Druon quercuslanigerum. The sequence continues at coordinate 9,486 of JAAAKG020142987.1, forward strand.
AAAGTAAGGGGCAGGAGCAAGTGGATTCTAAAATTGGAAATCATTGCGGCCCTTGATCCTCTTACCTCGACAAGACATCGTCGATAAATTCTCCTTTCTTCGTGCCTGGCTGACAAAATCCTTTAAGACGCACTGCGGATCTTTTCCGTCCTTTTTTTCGAGCTCTCGGATATATTCGTAAGGCTTTTTATTTTACCTGGCACCAGGTACAAATAATGAGTAAAAGAAATGGAAATTTTATAACTGCGTTTATAAACGTTGCCAACTTCAGTGAGATAATCTTTCATGCTTAGTAAACTCCTACAAATTAATATTAAATAAAATACAATAGGAAAAAATGAAATATATAATTTCATATCATGTTATATAAAAGCATACTTCCTTTCATACTATCATAAAATACAAAAAGACCAATTAATTAATGTCGAATCAACGAGTCTTTTCTATTTTTGCACTACTTTGAATCATAAATAACTCTGACTTCTTACTGGCCAATAAAATGTATCAATATTACCGGTAAATTAATTTGCCTGAAATTGATGCATCTTTCCTATTCTCGCATCAATTTTTAATTATTTGAATGAAAAAAGTCCTACTATAAAACTCCAATTTTTCAAATATTATAAATGACCACAACTTCCTAACTAGGCCAACCAATTCAACTCACATCAAGTAATCTTTTATATTCTTGCACCAACTTTGAATTATGTCAATAAAAAATGTTAACTATAAAAAAATCAATGTTTTAGATAATATGAAGGTGCTAAAAAAATTTAATGAATATTTATACAAATCCATCTGTCAGACTAAAGATATAATTACTCTTTTATCATATAAATTCAAAGTTAAACCTGATTGAGGATAAATTGTGACTTATTTCTGAAATATAACAAAACTTTCTAGGACCAGAAAATAAATTACGGTACTGTAGAAGGGCATATGTATGGAGTTTTTCACTTTTCAAATAAAAAATAAATGAAACAATTTCTGTAGGCACAACACTGGAAATTTTACTATATATCAATTACTGCCCTACAACAGAAAAATATAGTTAGGCGACATTTTTAGCAACAGTCCGGAACGTGAATGCGCCTGAACAGCGGGCATATTTTTTAAAAGAAAAATAAAGCCAAAATTCGAATAAGTTGAATTCAGAAGATTCAACTTTTCGGTACATCGAAGCCAATTTTATATACAGGTTGATTTTTTTCTATATTTAGAAAACTCGAATATTCCAAGCGTGTCTAAATCTGTACTGAAGATTCGAAAATAATACTGCACATGACTAAATACAAATTCAAATTGTTGTAATGATAAGCACAGAGGTTAGCTACTTTCAACGTTGAATCTTTCTACATATAAACTGATTCAGCTGACGGAAGAGCAAAAAGAAAATAATGAAAGTAATGAAAGATAAGCAGACAATTTCAAGAAATTAATTACCTGATACGAAAATTCCTTTTAGAATTTTATTTTGGTTTTTAAATTTTTAAGTCATCAGTATCTATTTAAGGACAGTACTTTTCGTCTGTCCAATTACAGTAAAATATCTAATGTTTCGTTCCTACAAATATTGCATGATTTTTTTTATGTAAAAGTGAAAAGATCTAGAAATATGCCCGTTATAGTGGTTCAAAAATATGAAAAAAAAGAAAAATTACAATTTTGTACATTTAAGCCCTCGCCTACCAACCCCTTAGTTGAGATTGCTTGCCGAACTCTTCTTGGACTGATTTTTTTCTTTAATAGAATTAATAAATATTTATTAATTAATTAACTAATTAATAGAATTAATAAATTGCGTTGTACATCATGCTTTTTCACTTGTTGCTAAGAATAAAAAATGAATTTAAAAATCTTTTTTCGAAATTTTTACAAGATTTAAACTAAAAATATTGTGAGGCAGCACCTATGTAGGGTAGAGTGGTCCGAAACCGACCCCCTTAAGCAAAATCAGCTTGAAAAGTGTGTTTAATTTTTGTTTTGTTTG
>JAAAKG020142988.1:0-11475 GCA_010014905.2 Druon quercuslanigerum
TCCTAGAGACACCGTTCGAGACACCACTCCCTGGTGCCACTCAGTCCTCGGCACGGTTGTTAACGCCTTGACTTGGGATACCAATAGTGTTAACGAAGATAACGAGGTTAACGATACACTCATAGGCTGCTAGACCGGCATCCAATTAGGCTTACACTTAATGGTACTGTAAAATCATAGATGATTTTTAAATTGTGGAAAATAAGTAATATTCAATTATCCGTTCATTTTAAAATTTGTACTTTTATAATTTATAAATTGACCATCGGTTACGCGGCCTTAAAAAAAAAGATATATGTGATGTATGCAATTTCATTAAATTTTACCTCATGAGTACAAAAACAATTTCAGGTTGAAATGAGTTGAATACTTTTTTATTGACAATGGACTTGGTAATGGTAATTTTTGGTTTGCACAATATTAATGAATCAGATGATTGAAATAGAACCAGTGATTAAGACATAGCCTGTGTGTTTACGATTCTCTCGCTAATCCTCAGAAACAAAAAAAACATGGTTCACTGCAATTCCTGAGTGCATCAAGGATTCTTTATATTTTACCAGAGCACCACGGATCACTAGGCTTTTGTTTACATTTTGTTTTTCCTAAACGCTCTTTCAGAAGAAGAATTCAGTTCAGTTTTGACTGTCTGGTCCTGACATGTTATAAAGAAGCTGAAAACATCAAATTTTAAACAGCATTTCACAATAAAATTGTGGAATATTTTCCGGTATACAAAGAAAGCCTAGACCAGAAAACAAAACGCTCTAATAAGATAAAATGTATTACAAATACAGACTTACTTTTATAATATTGGCGATTATAAATGTACAGATTACGAAATCAAGCCTTTTCTGAATCCCGAAGAAATTTTATGAATCTCAGAAACATGGTGCACTTAAGATTCATCTGCGTTTCCCTGCTTCATTAAATGAATAAATCGGACGTCTAAAAGGCGACCTAATTTACATTAATGATGCCAGGTAAAAATATTCCACTAAGAAGTATAAGAAATTACGTCGCAATTCTACTTGTAGCGATTGTGTATAAGTTAATCTCGTCTCTACGTAGCTTGATGGGTAAGAGCATCAGGCCGGCTAACTAAAAGACCTCGGTTTGGATCACAGCGGAGTTTAAGAAGTTTTTTTCTTCAATATTTAGAAATAAACTTAATATTAAAAAAATTCAATTTACACCAGTAGACAAAAAAAACTAGCAACAATTTTCAATACATTTTATCTGACTAAAACGATAACATCAAAAAATATAAAACACTTAAATGTTTAAAAAATTAATCTTGCACGTATTATCAAGAATGAATCTTTGTGAATTCCTAATTCTATACGAGTATCTATCTGTGGGGTATAGACAACATCGTAAATTAGTTTTAACTTTTATTAAACACAATTAATATCTTGGAGGATAGTTGTTTAACTTTACTATTCGAAAATTCTTTCTGATTGGGTGGTCGTTGCCTAATGGAGATTCGCCGCACTCTTCTGTGGTCATGTCCTCAACAGCGCCGCTGTCCATGTTTATTTTCACCCGTATTTCATAGTCATATTTTGTTGTGTATATTCCTCGAAGAACTCTATTATTATTTATATTATTATCCACTAAAGCCAAGATGTCTCCAGTCAATGTCGTTAAAACAAATCGTTCTTCAGTTGGTATCGGTCGAAAGTTTCTAATTCCTTTTCCTCGCAATCGAATTGGCTTATCGGCAGGAAAAGTGTATCTTCGAATTTCAAATTGTCGGTGGGGGTTCGTGAGAGGAATAAGCCGAATAGATCTAAGTTCTTCAGGTCGGTATCCCAATACGAGAGAAGAACGACGCGGGGTGGAAGGAGACCTCGACCTGGCACGGATCAGAGGCTCACCAGACGGTCCAGGCCTGACTGGAGAAATAGGTATGGCAGGAGAAAAAGTTGTTCCTGCAGAATTAATAGCCTCGGTATTATGTAAATGCTCGAACTCTGAACTCAGATCTACAAAAACAAACAGAAGATTACACTTATCTTAAAGTAGACCACCGTATAGAGTTTTATCCTAGCAACATTCTTACACAGAAGCTAGAATCTTCTTTTATCCTAAAGTGAAAAACGTTTGAGAAAAGAGTATTTAAAAAGCCTTTGACAAATATCTAAAAATCTCAAAAAAGTTGACATGATCTCTAATTATTTTAAGCAATTTCAAAGTAATTGCGTAGAAAATATGAGAATTTCAACAAATTTCAAAGACATCATCCGATTTTAAAATATTTTAAAATGTAGCTTCGTATTACGTGCTTGCTAAAATATGCATGTCTCTTATTTATTAAAAACTAAATATTTTTAATAAAGTGGCAAGTTTTAAAAGAAAAAGATTGTGCAAAAAATGGCTGAATACAAAAAATCTAATATGGTATACTTTTTCGAAAATATGTCTTTGAAATATTTGAAACAAGGATTCGCATATATAGAATATTTTATAAGTCTAAAAATTATTAAGAGACCAAAGATGTCCATACAAAAATGGTTTATTATTTAACACTTATGTTATAAATTTTTATTTGTACTAAGGTTACCTTGTTGATTCACATGTTTATTACATGTCCCAAAATTTGACAGAAAATCCCTTGTTTTAGGCGGTTTACCTGATGATATTCCTGTGAAGATAAAAAGAAGTTGGTACATTTGCAATGCTTCACATATCATAAAAATAGCAAAGTTTAAATTAGATTATTTAATTCAATTTTATATAAATTTGGTATTAGGAGAAAAAAACCACCGGATTATACAAGATGATTATTTCAAAACCTGACTTAAACACCTATAAATTCCAGGTTTTTAGTTTTTCACTATTTAAGATTTTTTTTCTTGAAAATGTAGAAATATTTCAAAGTTTTAAGTTTTAAAGTGAATAAATATTTCACCTTCAAAATTGGTAAAAAGGTTTACGATCAAAAAGATTTGTTTAAAAAAAAATACTGTTCTGGGATATTTGTCTTTTGCTCTTTCCGAGCAAAAATCGCGTATGTTGATGATTTTAACGTTTAATTTCGCAAAAAATAGTAATTAGCATCACACCCTTTATTTAATAAAATTTTTCTTTGGAATGTCTAAATTTGTTTTACTTTAAAAAACTAAAATCATTTATGTTTACTGTATTACCTTTTTAATAATAATTTGATTACGGTTGTTATTTTGTTTCCTGGCATAAAATCAATATTTTCGGAATATTGATTGTTACTTCTAAATTAAAAAAAAAAATTACTTGCGAGCCCAGCTGCAATTCGAACTTATGTCTTTCAGATGACCGGTCTTATGTTCTTACCCACTGAGCTACGAAGACACGCAATTACATGCTTTATAACCTTTTTAATCAAAATTCTGTCGCATCAAAATATTATTGACCATTAGGTGACAATTGTAGGATTTCAACAAGAATTTAAGGATTAGGGCTAATGTGACACAAAGTAGACGATAACGAATTTTTTCGCAAAAAGCGGATGAGAATATTGTTCTTGTTTAAATTATTTATAAAAAAGCTTTATAAAAAATTATTTATAAGTAAAGCCTACCGCGAAATGAAAACCGCTTAAAGATGTGAAGATATAAATAATGAGTAGTATAGCTACACAGTTTCAGGATATAATCACCTGGTAAAACAGTTACCGGCAATTTACCTACAGTCGGTAACTCAGTCGGTAAGGTAGGGAACTGCCACGTCCCATTGGTCAGCCGACACTATGGATCGCTGTTTTACCGACCGAGTTCACTGAATCTTTTAATGTGCGTGGCGCTTGTCGGATCGGGGATTCTCTAGAATTCTGGAAGTTTATAGAAATCTCTAGGATTATTATTCGGTAAACTCAAGGAGATGGACCGCTACAATATCGACCGAGATACAAAGTTTCATTCAGATGGGATCGAGATGCCCCTGAATTGTCGAACCGTCTGGAAATCGAATTGGGGGGTTTCGAAGATTGTAGAAACTTTGACCCAATATTATTTATACGTAAAATGTTAATTTATTTAGTTTAAAAAAAAACGAAACTGCGCGAAATTAAAAAAACATAACCAAACGATGGGTGTCCAGCAGTAAAATATGATTGCAACCCAACGTTGCTTGAATAAAGTACAACGTTGTAAATCCAGCCCAGTAACGTCTGTGATTGTACAACGCTGAAAGAAAACGATATTTGGATTCAGATTTTAACTTAACGATGTTTGTAATATTTAAAGCGGAGGAAATAAAGATACCGAATCAAACTTAAAATCAACTTAACTAATTCGTAACTGAATGGGTGGGACAGAAGAGAGGTTTTATTCCTCGCTTGACCCCGGCAGTGTTAAATGTCCTGGACAAAATGGTAGTATGGCCTCCCATGTCAAGCCTAGAGTGATTTAATAGTCTGTTGGATCGAGTCCATAGTCCTGTAGACAAAAAAAAAGACATCAAAGACATCAGACAAAAGCAGGACGTCGGTCTTCATATACAATTTTACATATTCATCTAGAGTCTTAAGATTAAATGCACACCATACCTGTTGCGCATGAACATAATATTCGTCAGATGTTGATGAACTATTTAGCGTGCTGTAGAATTTTTCTTTTGGAGGAGGCTGATTTTCTTGCAATCTTTCCCTCGAGAATGAAACGGAATGAGTCTATTTACTCGAATTGTATCTGAGTATTTTAAACTCAAATTGTGAAAGAAAACAGGTACGGTGTATAAGTTCTGATATGCAAGATTAAAATCTGTTTGCTCGTCATCACGATAATAACTAGTGAGGTGACAGCGGTCCTGTACTTTCTTAATTGGTGGATGTAGGGCTTTTCCTTTGCAATTTCCAGTAGCTCCAGAGCGAACCAGTGGAGCATCGTAACTGCACTTTAAGTAATAGTTGATGTCGCAAACTACATGTCTTTGAAAGACTTCTGAATTGGATCTTGTTCCTTGAAATTCATTTTCGACTGGTAAAATACGACTTTACAGTTATTCAATCTTGCACAATCTACTGTGTGTCGAATCAGTTGTTTCATACGTTCAAAGTAGTGCAAGCACCGATCGCAGAGGTATTTTCTTTTATTATATTTCGATAGATGACTGCTTATTATTCCATAGAGATCCTTCATCCATACACAGTGAAAGGTAAATGGTGGCGCCCTCAGTTCCTGTTAATTGCCATCTTTTACGTCACTGCTGTCCTCATCAAAATACTTCTCTTCTATTTGTAGAAGGTTCAAATGGTCGTCTTTCTTGTGAGATGTTAGATAGAGTGGAACAGTGTCGCCGCTAAGTGGAACACATCTTTCAAGGCAACAGGAAACTTAAATCAGGAAAAATCTAGATCGCCTTTATAATGTTGATAGCTTGATACAATATGAGGATTATACTGATACTTATTGACTGAGTGCATTCCCGGTATACCTTTCATGAGTTTCAACTTGTTTATGTTTACTTCTAATTTCACGATTGAATGTAATGTCCGTCTTGAGTTTTTTTCTTGAAACTCTTCCATTTAAATCAAGATAGGGCTTCTTAAGTTATTTTTGAACCAGAGTTTCAAATTTCTACGGAAGTAAATCGCTCCATTCTGTGTTTTGAAATTGTTCTTTTTAGGCTTCTCCTCCTTACCAATCTTCGTATAGTATGCAATGAGCACTGCGTTGACTTTTCGAGTACTGAACTTATGCAGGGTTTTTCTCACTTTCATTATAAATAAAACTGCAGCGTCATCTGGGAAAGCAAGGACGTGTTTGTAAACAAGATTTTCAACGACGCATGCCCCAATTCTGCTCGATCAGTGATCGACCAACATTGCTCGATCACTGATGACGTCACGCTTCGATTGCTTGTTTCGAACTCCACTTCCTTTTCTAGCTAGTAGATTTGAAACACGCTAGATGTTCTGTGATGTTGAAGCATTTTCGTTTTTTATTTAATTTTAAAGGTTATTAACTATTTACCTTATAAAAAAGTGCTTGCGACAAGAGCAAGTTTAATGCCTTTTTAATCTCAGTAACTAGTTTTGAGCACGTGTCAAGAAAAATTTTGCAATAAGTCTATAACTCACAATTAACATTTTCACTGTGTATATGAGTCACTATACCTATCTAAATATCACTTATTTTAAAATTTACCAGCTCACTATATCTATAAATCACTAGAATTAAAAGTAACTATTAAAGTCCTTGTACTCTATTTATTAATCACTGTTAAAGTTCTTTTATTTCACTACTTTTCTTTCTTTATCGCTTGCTTACATAGATAATTACCGCTTCACTCTCGCGAATTAACTGCTTGCACACCCCCAACGGGCCATACCCCAAACGCATTGAACCTTCTACAAACGTTAATAGAACTTTTTAGCCGAATCGTTAGAGAATAAACCTAATGTCAATGTTTCTATGGAAGGTTCGATCAAGAGAATCTGAAAAACAATAGTCTTAAATGTTTTAAATCTCCTGGAAACTTCTATAGATCTTTCTAGCAGAATCTTTACAGATCGCATGCCTGATCGATGTTTTAGAAAGTTTGTCTAAAAGGATCTCGAACGCAATAGCTCGAATGGGTTGAAACTTCTAGAATGTAGGTAGAGTAATGGCACTGGCCTGTAAAATCACCATCAGATATCGACGACTCCAGTCTACCTTTGGACATTCAGTGTCAAGTTAATCATCTCGTAAAAGTGAACGTTCTATTGAAAAGAAAAAGATGTCTTTGGAGAAGACAGATCTCAAAATGAGCAATGGAGTTGGCCATATGGATGGGGTCTTGCCAACTGGAATCACATTTCTCTCAGCAATTGAATTTGAAACGCGGATATGTATGTTGAAATTCAAATTTCGTGCATGTAGTGATGTGAACTACTATGGTCATCAGAGGTGTGACCATGCCTTTAACTATATAAGGATATAATCATCCTGGTTTTAATTCACTGTAACCTTTCTATTTTGTCTTTTTTTTTTAACTTGTTCAGATTTAATTTTTTTAATAATCAGTATTATAATTTATTCTCTTTTTCTATATTAAATTAATTATTTTAAAAAAATGAATAGGGCTTTTGAAACTAGAATAAAAGTGAGAATATCATATTTTCACTTTTTTATTTCTTTCCCATTATAACTACATTTTGAACAAAAATTTCTCTTGAACAAAACAATGCTATTAAAGAAACAAAATATATCTTCAAGTTAAACAGTTATAAAAACACACTGTTTATAAACTGTTTTAAAATTCTAATTCCTTTAATAACAAATAAAATACGTATTATAAATCAATTTAGAGAATTTTATTTTAACTGCAAATTTCACGTTTTCACAATTGTAACAACTCACTACCCACAATTTACAATAAGGTCGATTTATTCATTATCGAAGCATTTAGAATTTAAAAAGCGCAAAATTATAAAGATACAAGTGATGCTGTCTTTGATTTTATGGTTCTCGGCGACAGATGCCTAGGAGCAGTCGTCGTCGTTGTCTTTACGTTCGAAAATGATGGCATCATATGCGTCGACGTCATCATCTTGGTTAACGGGTTAAGTTCTATAACCTCAAAATTCCATCTCTTTCATGTTATTGAATGAATATTAAAAATATATATTTTTGTTAGACAATCGTTAAGTAAAATGAAAGAGACTAAATCTTGATGTTAGATATAGAGCCGAAAACTATCCAGTGCAATGAAATAATGAAAATAATTACCTGAATTGGATTAACCAGGTCCTTAAGTGGAGGGAGCGGCAGATGAATGTGTATGTTTCACATCCGCTTCAAAAGCAGTGACGGATTTCAGATGTAATCTCTTAGCTGTCATACTGCTAAATATAGCAACCTTTCAAACTTATTTCAATTTTTTGTTTTAAATAATAGTTCATTGCACCGCCTAGTTCGTTATTTAAGATTATGTATAATTTAAAATCACCATAAACTTGAAATATTGATTAGTGTACACATAACACTGACAGCTGACCAGAGCCTAAGTGCAACTGAGCCACTGCGCTGCGCACGTTCATATTTATGATCTCTGCGTCGACCCTTCGAGAAACGTATAGAAGCTTTCGTAAGAAAACACTACTGGATCTTTATAGAAAAATATTCACATCGATGTTTCCAGTTCAATGCATTAGGCCTTCGATGATATGTTAAATATTTGAAAAACTTATTCGAAAGAATCATTGAGAATTTCAATTCATTGGAACATTTAACAAATTAATTCCATCTTCTATGAAATTGACAGATAAATTATGGCAATATTTTCTAAAAGTTTCAAATATTTTTAGTGTATAGGGGAATCCCCGATCACACTAGCGCCACCTAAATACGCATCTTTTAGTGGAATCTGTCAGTAAAACAGGGACCCACCTTAACGACTGATCCATAGACCCGAATCAGTTCCCTACCTTACCGACTGAGTTACCGATTGTTGGAAAATTACCGGCAACTGTTTTACCAGGTGATTATCTCAGAAGCGGCTTAGCTATACTGCCACTAAAATAAAGCTCAGATAATACAGCAATCTACGAGTATAGAGAGTAAATTTATTTAAAAAAATATTTTTCAGGTAATATTCTTGTGTGATTAAAATTTATCCAATGTAGTAATTTACGTGAGGGTTTTAATAAAACATATTAAATATGTGTCATGTAGTCTTTAAGAAGTAAAGAAATATATTTTTCAATCTGCTTAAGTAGCACTTTTCCACAAAAAACTTTATCAAATACAGAAATTTTATATAAATAAATTTAATAGGTAGTTTAATTTTTAACAACTTATGTCTACGAATGTTAGAACAAAAAACCATGCAAATTCCACAAAAAAGTTAAACTTTTACCATTTTTTTGTTTTAAAAAATTTGAACTTTCTTGTTAAAAATTTAATTTTTTGATTAAATAATGTATGCGTGATGTCGTGATTGCAGCCGGCAATATTAAATAATATAAATATTTTTCTATTATTGCTAATTTTATATTTTAAATCTAAAATTGCGTGTAAAAAAACAAAATAATTGTGTTTGTTTGATGGTATGCTTGAACAATAAATACGATATCATATCTTTATAGACTTACGAATAGAATCAAAGAAAACAGCATAAGCGACGAATAATATACTGGCGATTATCTTCATTTTCTTGTCAGACTAGATAACAAGTAATAACCGTGAGTAATACCAATTTAGCGAGAAAAGGAATTTTATAGAAGATTTCTCGATATACATACGCTGGTAGGCTTTCAATATTCCACGTAGGCAATTTTTATTTGTGGATTTCCTCTTCCTCCTATCCCTTCCCCTTCTAAGATAGACGGTACACGTGGTACATGGGTAGAACCTAGGTAAAAAATACTTGAGAAAAACACATCTTTATTACACTAACTTTATCTCTGGCAAGGTCATAATTATTTTACAGATTTGTATGATAAAGTTATGCTATAAGTCAATTTCTTGATTACATTTTTATTTGCTTCAGGGATGACTGTAGGCTTATAAATATTATGGCTTTTTTTTAACAATGCGTCATCCCGACATTACTTGATACGATTTGGGAGTTTGCAGAGGGGCGATAAAATCTTACTATTTTCTCCCACACGTACAAGAAGATAAGAAACAAATACGCTCTCTCATAGTATTGCAACATAATATAATTATAAAAGTTCGAAGTTAAAGCAACTTGGAAGAAAGGCCAACATAAATTCAATTTGTTGAAATGAAATTATAACATTTTTAATCAAATAAATAACCAAAAAGATGAAGTTTTTACCACAGATTTATGATTTTACTTAAAAATGCATTTCTTCAGTTGCGGGTTCAAGTATTTGCATGATAATTCTTATTTTTGCAAATGTTTTTTTTAGATTGGAATATAAAGAATTTTATCCACGAAAGTTGATGGAGAAACTTTTTTGTAATTCCATTTTTTATTGAATACACGTTCCCGATATCTGCCGAATCTGATATCTGTACGAAATGCTCATATAGAGTTTGGAAAAAATAAAAATTATGATATTATATGTGCAAAACTAATGAATAGTTTGGTGCTTTATAAGGCCTTTTCAGCTTGATCTTGAATCTTTTTCATTCAGTTTAAATCCTTATAAATTTATCCACAAGAATGTATTTGAAACTGAAATGTTTTTTATTTATTAAAACTTTACAATATGGGCTTCTAAATAGGGTATTTTACAATTGGAATCCTGAAAAAATTTAAATTTTAAACTTAGTGCCATAGAAACTTAAAGACTTAAAAATTATACGTATTCAAAAATGATAATAAATATAAACATTCAAAATTGAAAATTAAGATTTTGATAACTGATACAACTTAAAAATTGATAGGAATTAAAATCTTTAAACTAAGTTGTCAAAATTAAGCAAACAAGTACAACATTCTCATCCAATTTTCGCGGAAAATTCGTTGTCGTCTACTATGTGTAACATTAGCCGTTCATTCTTCAAGACTGTTAAAAATATAAATATTTCAAAATTTTTAAAAAATATCATAATAATTCCTAAATTTTAATTGAAAGCCTCGCTGTAGCTCAGTGGGTAAGTACATCAGACCGGCAAACTGAAAGACCTAAGTTCGAATCCCAGCTGGGCTTGAGAACAAATTTTTTTTACAATTTAGAAGTAACAATCAATATTCCAAAATTGTTCTCTCTTACATTCGACAATTATTGCACCATTTTATCACATTTTGATCCTACTATGGACCATAGACAATATCGTAAAGTAGTTTTAACTTTTATGAAGAGAGATGATTATTGTGTAGGATAGTTGTTTACATTTATTATACGAAAATTCTTGTTGATTGCGCGTTTGTCGCCCAATGGAGATTCGTCGCACTCTTCTGCGGTCATTACCTCGACAGCGCCGCTGTTCATGTTAATTTTCACCCGCAAACCATGGCTATATATTGTTGTATATATTCCACGAAGATATTTATTGTTTCCCTCAAATAAAGCCACGATGTCACCAGTTGATGTTGTTAAAACATATCGTTCTTCGATTGGCAAGGGTTTAAAGTTTGTACTTGCTCGTCCTCGCAGTCGAATTGGTTTATCAGCAGGAAAAGTGTATCTTCGAATTTCAAATTGTCGGTGCGGATTCGTGTCGGGAATGAGCCGAATAAATCTAAGTTCTTCAGGCCGAAATCCCAAAACGAGAAAAGAACGAGGGTGGGTAGGAGGAGACCTGGGAAGGATAGAAGGCTCAACAGACGGTCCAGGCCTGACTGGAGAAATAGGTATGGCAGGAGAAAAAGTTCTTCTTGGAGTAGAAATAGTCTCGGTATTATGTAAATGCTCGAACTCGAAAGTCACATCTACAACAACAAACAGAGGATTACATTTTACTTACAGTAGACCAACGTATGGACTTTTACCCTAGCAACATTCACTTGGGGTGATTGTTAGAGAGATTGATCAGCAACCTGAGTCGGAGCAGTGTTGCGGAGTGAACGTGTTATTTAAATAAATAACGCGAGAAT
>JAAAKG020142989.1:0-33596 GCA_010014905.2 Druon quercuslanigerum
GGGTGATTGCTAGAGAGATTGATCAGCAACCTGGGTCGGAGCAGTGTTGCGGAATGAACGTGTTATTTAAATAAGTAAAACGAGAATTTTAGATCAATCTAAAAAATTTTATAATCCCTTTTTCACATTACTTCCCCCCCCCCTCGAGTGAGTCACGCCTACCCCGAAAGGGAAACGGCTTAATGGTGTAATGATAATAATAATAGACACTAGTAGGGCTATATCGATATTTTATGCTATTATTCCCTCGAAAAAAATTAAAATTTATCCTAATGATTGCCATGAAAATTAATTTGTATGGGAGATATAAAGGGGGAAATAAAAATAGAAATGTGTTTTTTCACGAAAACCATTTGAACGATTTTAATGAACAAATTATATGCATTCAAGAAATTCTAGGAGTGCAAATAATTCACGGAATTCAAGGAATTTAAGTTTTCGAAATTCAAGGATTTCACGTAATTTAAGGAATTAATGTAATTCAAGGAATATAAGGAATTCAAGAAATTCCAGGAGTTTATGGAATTTACAGAATCCGGAAATCGCGGGATTCAAAGAATTCCAGGAAATTGCAGAATTCAGAAAACAAGGGATTCAAGGAATAAAGGGAATTGAAGGATTTTACGTAATCCAAGTGTGATGAAGAAATTCAATGGAGTGAGGGATGCCTGAAACGGAAGAGCGTGGATACTAATGGGTCCAAGTAAAGAGCTTCACTTGGTGGATGTGAGTGCAGTCAAGGTTATGGATCCTAGTTTGTGATTATAAGTCAGTTTGCGTATTTTTGTGTGATCTATGAAACATGATGACTTAGTAAGAGTCTTTACTTATTATAATTGATGAAGAGATTGATCAGCGACCTCGATTGGACTAGTATTGCGAAACGAACGTCTTTGTTTAAATAAGCAACATGAGAATTCTAGATTATTCTAAAATTCGAGCCACCTAACCCTTGTACCATCTCGTACGTTTCCTTTTTTTCAATTTTCTGATATGAACTCCTTGACCCCCGAAGGTATAACGAGGCTAGAGCTGAGTGAGTCACATTTACCTCCAAGCAAGTATAGAGGCTAGATTTACAAATTAATTTTTGTTAAGCTTTCTTCGTGTAACTTTTACAATGTAGGGCCTTTAAATATATAGTAAAAAATAGTATTTTGAGTATTAAAGAATAAAGCTATCTTGGGGAAATCTAATGAAAAATAACTGCTCAGGTATTCTGCAAACATGGCTCTTTTTTTAACTATTTTTTTACAAGGACGTTGCACGTTTTAAAGCAACCAGAAAAACATTTTGTAAACTGGAATTATCCTCCATTGGAATGAATTCTTTTAAAATGGGAAGGTAGCTGAAAACACGTTTCTCTTTACAAAAGGTGGAAATGTTAACAAGTCGCGAAAACTGTAAAGGAAGAGGAAGAAAAGAAGTACCTGGCAGGTAGAATTAAGAGACGCGACTGGATGTACCAGAAGAAGAAGAAGCATTTGGAATCCGGCGCCATAGTCATAAAAATCACCCTCATTAATACCGAGCGGATTTCATAAATCTTGAGTAATAAGTTTTTACGCATTGGTTATGGCGTATAATGGCGGCTTAATTGTGGGCCAGTAGGCTCTTTCTTTCTCCCTTCGTCGTTTAGTCTCTCACCCACTCTGTAGCCGTATACACGATACACCATACACCATAAATACATAAATACCAACACACGGCGGGGCACCGTTGTAGCGCACGCGTGAATACATAAATGCATAAATATCGCCTCTATGTTGAATGTGAGGCTCAAAGAGTGGGGAGCAAGAGAGATAAGACGAGGCAAAAAGGGAGAGAAAGAAAGAGGTAGTGCCAGACCGAACGCATGTCTTATGGTAATATTCCTTGGTGTTAGCAGGGCCTTACAATATTATTTGTCTGCATTAAATCGTATGAGCGATTGCTCCAACATAGCTTTTCACGGTGCTCAATTCTTCATTTCCCTTTTACTGATATTGCCTCACTCCATTTGGATAAAGAGTTCAAGACACGAAATAAAACGATTCTCTTCAAGTTATTTTAAGATTGAGTCATTTTAAAATTGTATATTACTATATTGCATTATTTGTATGTGAAAAGAATTTTAAAAATTGATTGTATTGTCTGATTACGAATTATACAACTTTCTTTTCTGTTGTATTCTGCGGTAAAATTGTTACTAAAGGGATGAGGACCACTGGGAAGCGTTTCGCTTAGCCCTAACCCAGAGGCAACTTAACTTGGCCGCGGAGTAATAAAATTACCATTTCGCTTCCAGGCGATTGCCGCCATTCGTTAAATCAACATAGGAACAGGAACAAGTATGACGAGCCTGATCGGCAATTTACTTTCAAGAGGAGACGAACTGGACTCGGCTAACGATTTCGTTTAAACAGATTGTAATCTAGTTCGCCACTTTTAGAATTCAATGGAAATCTTCAACGTTAAATCAAGTATCGGACTAGTCGTTTTTATGAGGAAGCTATTAGTTCTAATTAACTTTGTAGAGGTAATGAGAGTGGAAGATAATTACAATTTCAGAATCACAAATTGAGAACTGTAAGAGGTGAGATAGATGATAAATGCAATGTTGTGCAGGGATAGAAAAGAGACCAATAATGAGTATACTAAATATAAATAACATTGTTTATGGAAATTGGACAAGGGAAGAAAATTGTTGCTTTTTCAAATCTACAAAATATTATGATAATTAATTTTTGAATTTTCTTAAAAAATTGAAAATTTAAATTTTGAGTATACGACAAAAATAAAAATAGAAAAATTATGCATCCAAGAAAGATCTACAAATTGGATATTAACCACTTTTTCTTAGGACACGTAGGTTTTGTTTTCTTTGTAAAAAAAAGTTATATTTTGCACAAACAGCACAAGCTAAACAAAAGAAAAATATTAAATTTTTTTACTCCAAAAAAGCTACACATTTTTTATCAAGCAATTTTTATAAGACGCGTAGTTTTTGTTTTATCGTGAAAAATGACATTACAAATAAACAAGTTAAATCTTAGGACCAAAAGACAAATGTTTAATAACAAAATTTTTTTCGAATTAGATATGAAAATTCGCTTTTAAAATTTTGTCGCACGAGACGCGTGACGAGAATGTGTTTTTTTAAGACGAATAAGCTTTAACAAAAGAGAATTCACAATCATCAAATTTCAGTGGTCGGTGATGTGACCTTTAATACTGAAAGTTCTATGCAAAAATGTTTGGAATCAACAATGAACGAGAGCGTAGCACGAGGTGAATATATTATCGAGCGTGAAGCGCGAGATCCAACGGGTACGCGTCCTAGGCGCGCTCAAACTTGCGAGCCAAGCGAACCGCACACGATGAGATTGTGTCCGCGCAGCTTTCTGATTTTTTTTATTTGAGTTTGAATTTTTAGTTTAGGTCAAATGATCCTATGTAGGCAACCATAAGTCGAATGACGTTTCTTTTCGCTGTTTGATGAACTCTTCATAGCCCTTATGTTCGGAAAGATTTTTCCAGGTTTTGTGCGCAAACAAAATTTCTTGGAAAAAGTTATTAACAACAAAAATTTCATATTACAATATAATCAAATTTTGTCTCGTGAACGGCTAAACGGATATTAAGGATTCTTAGGTTGACATTTTTGTTTGAATACGTACATTTATTAAATATGTTTGCTAGTTATAAAACATTGCATTTCTTTAAAAAAATACAAATTGTTCATAAATAAATTAAAACTTATTTCAAAGAGCAGTATCTACTATTGTTTTAAATATACTGACGCAAGTAGATAATCTGGGCACGCACAACATCTCTGTGCCCTTACGCGTCGCACTAAACAATTTATATCTCGTGAAGTAATAGAAACTACTTAGTATTTCTTATCGCAGTTCTCTCCAGAAAAAATGTAGAAGAATGGGCAACCAATTTTCTTTTAAGAGAACAAACGTATATTTAGAAAAAAGAATTATTTTCTTAAACCAATTCAATATTTTTACGATATTATTCAGTAGGAAGATCTCAGCAAGATACATTTTTAAACAAAAATATAAACGGCATAATCGTAAAAATCCGCTCAGTTGTTCACGAGAAAAATTTTTATCGTGTTGTAACAATCAATTTTCATGGTTAAAAACTTTTGCAATCAAATTTTATTTACGGCCAAAACCGGAGAAAGAATCTTTTCAAACATAAGACCTGATAAAAAATACATTTTACAGCGAAAAAAATAAGTTTCAATTTATAGAATTCAACTTTTTTGTACCTGTCTAATTATTACAGTTAAGACTTATAATTTATAAAAACTTGGCCACAATCGACTTCAGCGAAATAAAATGAAATGACTCTATTTACCTCTTATTTACTCTGCAATTTCTTGTAATTATTCAGTTATAACCTCTATACGTATTTATTATTAAAGACTGCACCTCGTTTTGGTGGTGAAGGGGGGGGGGGGCAGGAAAATTTGCTGTTCCAAATTTTTTTATATAAGGCCCTGATTAAACTCACTTATATAAAGACAGAGGTTCGTTTTCTAAAAAGTGTGTTGTAATTTGACAATTCATAAAAGTGACTGATTGCATGCGTAGTTTTTTTTCAAGTCAAACGTTTTCCAACTCAGTAGATGTTCCCGGCAGATGAATTGTAATCGATAAAGATTAGTAAAAAAGAAACCATGAAAAGTGTAAGGAAAAGTTTAAGATAATTTTCAGACAAATTAAATTTTATATCCGTAGGGGATTACATTTACCCTCAAACAAATATGACTAGAAATAGTGTTAGATTTCTTAGTAGGATAAAAAAGTGAATAAAGTTAATTTTCTTCATTGATAACACAAAACCAGATTGTGAAACTTTCCCGGCCGTTCGAAAATTCCTCTTTTGGAATGAATCATTATATTGGAAAATTCACACGTGCAGTTATTCAGTCAGTAGAATTTATTTTATGGGGTAATTGTGAAGCTAATGTTGAGTATTAAATTACAAAAGGCCATTTCTGTATGTTCTAGTTAGATGTTTAATTAAAAAAATAAGTTAAAATGTAAAATACGACGTTGGAATAAATATACGGAACCTATTTACTAACATTAGAAAAGCAACAAAGGTATAATTATAATATAATTACATTTTTATGTACTTTCTGCTTGTCAAAATATCAATTTTAATAATCTTTTTATTTTCGGGACAAAGTTTGGGTTGCAGTTCCGAATAGTACAAACCTTTGATTGATTTGAAACTACGTATACCCATGTATTTTTAATCGATAATTACGAAAATTGAAGTGAAAATACCCGTCTTTTTTATTTTCTTGGTGAAAACCATGAAAAAAAACATAAAAATCATGGCTTTTGTTTTTATTTTAGCAAATAATAAAAATTTACGAAAAGACTTCAAATAAAAGTTAAAGATCTTTTTAAAAATATATATATTTGATGGAAAACACATTTTTATTCTACGAGTAATAGTTTTCGAGAAAAACGACAAAAACCCCTGTGACTCGTTACAGAAATAAGGTTGGTCAAACCCCCAACCCGTTTGCAACATCTCATGGGCCGGGAAGGCACCCTTGTAATTATTGACAGAAATTATGTTTATCAGTCTCTTATCCCTTCAAAACATCTCCTGGGGGCTGAAAGGCACCCCTGTGTCTAGTTACAGAGATAATGTTGGTCACTCCCATACCCCTTTACAACGTTTGGTGGGGAAAGAAAGGCACCCCTGTGACGGGTGACAGAAATAATGTTGGTCAATCCCCTACCTCTTTACAACGTCTCGTGGAGGCTGAAGGGGCACCCTTGTGCCTAGTTGAAAGAAATAATGTTGATCAAACTAATACCTCTTTACAACGCTTGGTGGGGGGTGTGAAGGCACTCCTGTCATAGGTGACAAAAATAATGTTGGTCAATCCCCTACCCCTTTACAACATCTCTTGAAGGGTGGGAAACACTGTGAACCCCTGTGACTAGTTACATAAATAATGTTTGTCACAACCATACCCTTTACAACATGTATGGGGGGAGGCATCTCTGTGACCAAGTCACAGAAATAATGTTGGTCAAAACCGTACCCCTTTACAACGTCTGGTGGTGGGAGCGAAGGAACCCCTGTGACTAGTCAAAAAAATCATTTTGCTTAAACCCCTACATCCTTCCAACCTCTCGTGTACTGTCAGTCAAACCCATACCCCTTTACGACGTCTGGTAGGGGGAGGGAAGGCACTCCTGTGACTGGTCACAGAAATAATGTTGGTCAAACCCCTAACCCTTTGCGACGTCTCGTGGCGCGGGAAAGCACCCCTGTGACGGTTCACAAAAATTATGTTGGTCAAACTCCTACCCCTTAACAATGTCTCATGGGGGGGAAGGCACCCCTGTGATTGGTTACAGAATCCTTTGCAGGGTGTTATGGAGAGCGGAAAGCCACTCCTTTGACTAGAACCCCTTGACTTGTCCCCCTTGTGACAACGCTACATATTGTGCTGTTTTTCTGTGATTTTTCATATTTATCGTCGTTTTTTTCGGAAACTATTACTCGCAGAGTAGAAATGTACTTTACATAAAATATATGGTTCTAAAAGATTTACCGTTTTTCAAATTTCAGTTTTAAATTATTCGGAGCTATGTACTATTCGGAACTTTATCCCAAATTTTGAGGCCTATCTATATTTCTTTGCATAAACACTGCTGTATTTAAAATATAATAAATCCCGGGGAAAAATTTTTAGTCTTAATTTTGTCTTGTATGTCTTCAATAGATATACAGACTTCTCTTGTATTTATGGCTATAGCTGCGCGAAGGCAAGAACTTGTAGGCTTGTCTTACAAGAAAAAAAAGTCTTGATGAATATATACGGCATTAGCATTTTCCAGGGTCAAATTTGCAAAAGTTTCGTTTGTAAATTTTATTGACCAATGAGTGGACATCTGCTGGGGTTTAAAACTTTACAAACAATAAATCTTCTAATTTTCTAATAATTAATTTTTAAATATGAAACTTGAACCTGGTTGTCTTAAAAAATGCAGCTACATAAAATTTTCCTCAAAAAGATTTTAACTGCCATTTTCTAGAAGAATCTAGTGAACTGTTGGAGATAGGAAAAAATTAATAACATTTTTAGATTTGCCATCCATAGAATATAATTATTGCAGTTAAATAAATTTATTTATACTTAAAAATAAATAACATAAAGATAAATAATATAAACATTCTACAAGGTTTAAATTGGATTAATGATGGCTCTATGAAAAATAGTCTGGTCACGTCTCATGAGCCAGACATACAGAACAGGCACTGTCTATGATTACGGAATTGTCCGTAACTTTTTCCTTGAAAAAGCTGGCAAATAGGTTAGAATTACGGAACATCCCATGACGTTAGGTCTGAAAGACCTGGAAAACGGTTTAAAGTTTCGGAAAATTCTGTTACTATAGACATTGCGTATTCAGAATAATTTTAAATTGTCTTGGATTAATCTTTACCCAAGAGAAAATCAAGATCAAATACTTTTACCCGGGATATATCGTAGTAAAATATTCTTTAAATAGCAATTGCGTAGAGTATTTATAAAAAGATTCATATTTAAATTCTTATATCCTTATTTATTGTTATTAGACTATAATTTATTTCAATTAATATGAAACCATAGGCTAAAAGGGGAAGTTTTACGAAAAAATTATTACCTCAACGAAGAGAGGAAGGTTATTGTCAGGAAGGAGCCATCATCAGAAGTAAAAATATAATAAGGAAGGTGAAATTGCTATATATAATTCTGCACACGAATCCACTTGCTGGCGATTATCGAAACCTAGACTTACCAAGAAAAGGATATAAATAAAATCAACGCAGTTAGCATGCAATTTCTGTGCAATGTATGCAATAAAACGCTAATGGACAAAGTCAGTAATGTGAGGTTTCTCAAAGAACGGGTCTTTGAAGAAACACTATGTGGCAAAAACGAAAGAAAATTGTTGAGATGGTTTAAGTATGTATAGAAAATGAAATAAGAATGACAGTTGATACAAGTATATATATATGTAATGTAAATGATAGCGTATCAAGAGAGAGGCCGAGGAAAGAATAGTGGTAATGTGTGAATGAGACTGTTGATCGAAAATATATAAAAAGCCAAAAGAAGACAAAAGTCTGATGCGTGAAACAAAAAACGTACACTAATAGGCTCGCGTGGAGAGCCTCATATGGTGACTTTGTAACGCTCTTTGCCTGGGGTAATCAGTAGAGAGATTGATTAGCGCCCTGGGTTGGAGCAGTTTTTTGTAGCAAAAATGTTATTCAAATCAAATTTACGGAAATTCTAGATTAATCTAAGAATATGAACCCCCCTCACTCCCACCTTTTTACCGTATCATGCAAACTTACAAACTCCTTCATCCCCGACAGTAAACGAGGCTAGATCGAAGTGAGTCCCGCTTACTTCGAAAGGCTTAATGATATAATAACATTATTTTTGTTGAAAAAAAGTTAAAGTTTAAAGGCTTCAATTTTAAAGACTTTTAAAATATATATTTACAAATTTGTTTTTGATACCATCTTTAGGTCGTATTATCGCTAATTCTTCGTATATAAATATACTTACATTTTTTAGTAACAAATGATAATCTAGAAACAAAAATTCAAACTATATACAATGTTGGTTTTTTATCTTTTTTGAACTGCTTTAGGTTAAAAAGCAACGTTTTACTGAAACCTTTAAAATTTATGTACATATTTCTTTAATTTCTCCAAAATGAATCTCATGCACTTTCTTCTGTTTTGAAAAAAAAAGTTTAATTAATAAGATCCAATGAAATGATTCTTGATCATAATAGGTATTTAAAAAAATCTAAGACATGAATAAAGAAGAATGTTCAACTCAACCAACAATTAATGAATTTTCTCTGCCGTCAGAAAGTATGAGTTGCTATTTTACAAAAATTTATTAGCGGCATCGAATCTTTAATAATAATATGGTTCTAAATTTTTCATTTAAAGGTTTATTCCATGAGCTTTATAGCTTAGAGTTTAGGAGACATTCTGAGAAGCTTAGAGCTCGGAATAAAGCCTTCAATTTTTTTAAGAGGGTTAATAATGCTACAAGAAAATAAATTTTCTTCAAAATTTTAATTAAATCGTTGGGTAGATCCCAGGTTTTCAGCAATTTTCGCAAAATGAACACTTCCATTTCTCTTACAGATGTCCGAAGTGACTCAAAAATAAAACTGGCGACAGTCTGGAATTGGTGAAAAACCAACCCTTGACTAGCTCGCCCAATGTAACTTGCAAAATTTCCAAGGCTTTGCTTAGATATAGCCTTTACATTATCACTTAAACATTCCGCGAATAAATACGCTGACACATTCAACGATTTATCCACCATTTTGCATATCTATCCACTATTTTGCTCCCCGAAACTGACGTAGATGCACGAAGAAATATTATTTTTTTGAATCAAATAAATACGTTCTTTAATTTAAGTATAATACGTTTAAACAAAATTATTCTTTGGCTTAATAAAATAATTTATTTGAATGAAACAAATTGTATCAAACGAATAATTTCTTTTATTTCGTTAGTTTAGAATATCTTCCATATATTGAAATTAAACAAATGTTTTATTAATTGAAATGAAGAGGTTATGTTGAATCAAATAAATGTATTCAAACAAATCTTTTTGGTTGAATCAGAAAGATGTTTTCTCAGTTAATCATGTTAAAAACTAGTTAATCCTTAATTGGATTGCTTATTTTAATATAGTTATTTGAATTTTTTCTTGCGCTTTAGGCAAAAATCGTAAGTTTTATTCGATCCTAATTTACCGGAGCTCATTATATATTTCTAATAGTTATATTAGATCAGATACAGTTTTTATTAGATATTCTTTAGCGAACGGCTTATTTCCATAAATGAAATAAAAATAATTTTACGTATATTTAAAAAAAATAATTTAAAAAAAGCTGACGAATTGAACTATAAAAAACGTTTCAAGGAATAAAATGAGTTTTTAAAAATTAAAACTTAGTAAAAATAAAGACTTTTGACTAAAACTTAGGAAAAAACGTAAATAACTAGTACATCATTTAAATAAAGAATAATAACCTAAAATCTTTTATTATTGACACTTGAGTTTTTCTTCTATAAATTTGTTTGCAGTATTCAATGGGGGTTTTTGTCAATTTTTTAAACCGTGTTGAAGCTAAAGTGATTTGGAACTTGATTGTATAATTAGACCATCCTGAATTAATAAAATGACGTGTTATTTTACCTAGTAAGACCTGTTAAAATGGCTGTAATATTTGAAGGGTGATGGGTCAGTGTCAGGCACAAATGCCATTTTTATGATTTTTCAGGAGGCACAAGGAACCATATCAGAAACTAAATTTTTAATTCATAAAAACAATTAACTCGCGAAATACATCAGTAACGAATTAAAGCGTGAAAGTTTTCATTGGAGAATCTCATTAAATTCCGATAAAATTAAGATGTTTTTTCCCATCAAGGGGCATGGTTTTCAAACATTAGACGTTTTTTTAAACTCTTTAATTGCAAGAAGCAAATGCCAAAGAAATTTGTAGCTTTGAAATGAAAGCTGTTTAAAAACGTTACAGAAAATAGTAAAAAAACTACATTGTTTTAAACAATATTTTAAAAGCAATTAGAAAATTTACATTATGAAGAAACCCGTCTCGCAATAGTAGAAATTATATAACTATTATTCCTTACGAAAAATATTATTATTATTACACCATTAAGCTGTTTCCCTTTCAGGGTAGGCGAGACTCACTCGGTAGGGAGGGGAGTAGTGTGAGGAAGGGGTTATAAATTTTTTTTTTTTTTTTTTTTTGATGGCGATAATAAAGTTTTGAAGAAAATATTAATATACCTAATACTTACTCTCAAATGTCTGTATTCATAAACATTTCTTTGAGTGAAATAAATTTTTGTTTGAGTATAGAATATAAAACTCTAATCTTTTCCGTTAAAAAAGGGCTTTTCGAGCATTGGAAGGCGAGAAGAATGAAACGCCTTTCTCATAATGCTAGAAACAACTTAATAGAGTTCCAAGAACAACATATTTCGTCTTGGTTTCCTCACTCTATCCAAATTGGTAGGCTGAGTTGAATGGACGTCACGTGGCTTCCCGGGCACGACATCATTAGATTCCTTTTAGGATACAATACCTCACCCGTAATACCTGCGGAGCATTCCTCATATCCGTATGAAGTGATAAGTATCTCCACGATATATCAACTAAACAAACAGTTTATATCGCCATGGATGGGGCCAAGAGAAGGAGAAGGGTTTAGCGGATTGCTGGTTAGTACTGAAGGGGTGAGAGAAGGATGCCAGCATAGCAGAGCATAGAAACATGGGATGTGGATTGTGGGGTCCGCAAGAGAGACATCCATCGCTGCCACAGGGGGTCCAGCGAGTAATTTTCTGCCAGACACCGGCCAATCCAGGACCAGCTTGCCTCTGGGTTAACGCCAGACCAAATCCCAACCAGCAGTTCTCAATTTCTCATCTTTATTTTCGCATATCGCACCTCAACGTTTTTTGTCATTTAGATTCATTCCGACTTATATTACAGAGAATAGCTATTTGTGATGCAGGTGCGAATAATAGGCTATTGCCGACGACTAAGAAACTTGTAGTATCTGCTGACAGAAAATGCTGCAATCACACGAGTATAGCGGTTTCATGAGCTTCATACGGAAAAAATTTATCCGTCAAAAAGTCACGAACTTATAGCTAGGCCTCGGATGTGGGATAAAAAAAACAAACCTTAAATCCTTATTTCTATGAAAAATGTATGGATGTGTTACAGTCACGTGAAGATGAACCTACGGCCTAGTTCCAAGATTTGTCGGACAAGCTCGCGAGTGCTCTGTGAAACTTTTCCTAATCATTCGTAATATATTTGTTATTATTTACGGAGAAAAGTGATGAACGGTTTTAGACATGTCATATCTAGTTCGTCAATTCTCTCTACAAATTCGCGAAAATGTATTTACGAAAATACATCAATGCCCAACTAATATTTCTCATATCCGAGACCAAGCAACTAGATCGTGAATTTTTTATGTATAAATTTTTCCCGTGCAGTTCGAAAAATCGATATGTTGCGAAGCACGCATGTGCTATAGTTATACTCGCATTGCATATAGTGGCATGAAATGTCCTCACCTTCAAGATGAGTGTTGCAAGTATCACCACTCAATATTTTTGCAAGAACCATCTTTAAAGCGGGACTTTCATATTGATAAATGATAAGCAAAGCGCTTCGATCAGTCTGACTGTACGAGAATAACATTAGCGCATGCAAACTTCAAAACACATGTATTTTGCGAACCGGAGCAATGCTCCCCAAATATAAACTAGTGAGATGTCTTTGATTGTCAGTAAAGTTTCACTGATTGAAATAGCTGGCGGTGTGTCACTGACAACCAGTGAAAACTTACTTATTCATTCAGTAAAATAAAAACATTTGACTGTCGGCAAAACTGCACTGTGTTTTCAATAGCCAATAAAATAACAGTTTAGTACATTCAATCAAATAATCATAGTCAAAAATGAAAACCCATAAATGTGATCAAATATGTAAAAGATGAAAAGTTTCCATGCTTTTAAATTAAAAGAATAATTGCACATACATATTACTTTACTTTCAAGACTCGACTTTCATGTACACCTGTCTGAGGTAAGTACTTTTTATACGAGTTAGAGTCTTAGGTAGAGAGTGTTACTGAATTGATTAGTGAGAAAGTTTGAAATCACTGATTGATCAGTGAAGTGTGAAGTCATTATTTCAATAAGTGGCAATTGTCATGTAAAAATGACAAGGTGAACCGAGAAAACCACTTTCATTTTGAATTGATTTTATTATCATCAATTATGTCCCTAATATCAGCTAATTTTGAATCATATGGTAATAGTATTAACATAATAATCATTCAAATTGAGATAAACTCACTTGAAGTAATTTAAGTGAAAAGTGGATTTTAATAAGAGTCTAAAAAGAATCTTCTTTTCGAATCTTTCTTTTATTTTTTATTTTTTATGGTTAGACAACACGAAATTGGAATATACTGTCATTAATGCACGTATTTAAGAAAATTACATCACTTTTAACGACGTGCCACCAGGGTGAAATGGTATGAGTATGTAAAATAGGGGTCCAGGTCGCACAGTGTTTCCGTCGGGGTATTTTAATGGTGTTATAATGTATGTATGTTTTACCACTACTGATGAAGAGTATTTCTTGTCCGTGAAACCCATACTCTTTAGGGCATGGACGCCTCGGACGAGTTTAACCCAGCATGGGGCCCCTTCGATATATTCAATCACGAAATTATCACTTCTGTACGGCCCAAGGCATCGGGATCAGTGCCGTATTTCTCATTTCTTGGACCAGAGGTCCTTTTTTCAGAATCTTAATGAACTTTTTGGCTAATGCGGCTGATTAAGTACAATCTCGCGTCACTAATTATACAAAGCACGTTAAATGAAGAGAAGAACATATATATTAAGAATGCATATTAACAGGGTATTTTGAGTTTAGAATATAATTTATGGTCAATTAACTTACTGTCTGAATTATAATGTCGAAATATAATTAAAACAAAAATTTAGTGGTATTGTGCCACAGTCGAAAGGTTCAAGTGTGGCTCTAATAGTCTGTCCGGAACGTTAAATAGAATGCTAGACTGGCACGTAATGCACTAATTTTAATATATTGTAGTTCATTGACAGAATATCTATTATGTTAAAAAATAATTTCTAAAATAATAATATAACTACTTTTAATTAAATTATTCCCTAAGATATGAGTGGTTAAATTATGTTTTAAAAAGTGTCTGTGAGTGAAAAGAAATTATACTACCTGGCATGCAAGAGTTGAAGGTATTTAAAGGTAAGCTGGAAAATTTAATTTGATATAAATCGACAGATATGGGAATTCTACATCAAAAGATTATGTCGGCTTGGACTATTATGGCAACGCCTTAACCCGCAAAACTAACCTACTACCCAGAATTTGAGTTATTTATTTATACATAAAAGTGAAACTGCAGTTTTTATTTTATCTAAATTGTATCACTGGAGAGATTGAAATTTATTCTTTTCTCAGAGGTATTTCACTTTTGGATTTTTTCATGGTTTGATTTCCAGCAGAGCGAAAGAGGATCATTTTTTAGAGGAACATTTCGACCTTAAATTCAAAGGCAAATTATTATGAGTTTCGACAAAACTAGATTCCTACATTCCGAGTTTTCGACAATCCTCTAAAAAACGCGACCGCGATCGGCCGTCCAACTTATTCTATAAAAAAATTGCTTTGTTGAATTGGAACTAATAAACATATTATGTTTAAAGATAATATGAATATACTCAATTATTTGTCATCGTCATTATCGTATTTTCTAAGTACACATAGAATATAGACCCTGCTTAATGTGATTAGATTAGCATTAGAATGGTTTTGCATTCTGAAATGTATATCTTGCATTTATTCACGGTGTATTATATTGATATAAACCTTCATCATGATAATGTTGCCTCAAAAAAATGATTAAAATAGGAAAAAATCAAACTGCTCATAGAAGAAACCGTTAATAGGGATAAAATTTTGAATATTTTTCTAATGAGAATGGAAAATAAATAAAATAAAATGCGTCCGCTCAGATTACTAAAGTCAGCGCATTGGCCCGCGCGGCAAACTGATGCAAGTTTTCAATTCCTTGCTAACATGTGGAAGTGGAAGAAAATCATTTTCTTATCAAATTGAAACGACTTCGGAGATTATTTAACTCAAACAATATGCATAATGAATTATTCGTCAGTTTTCAATCGCATTTTCTGAAAGTCTTTAAGTTTTTGTTGTTGATTTTCTTGAATAACAAACGTTTATCCTTTCTTCGTATTTGGAAGAAGGACCGAACATTAAGGTGTCTCCTGGAAAGCCGACGGATAAAGTACGTATCGGGAACAACTAATCGAGAAAATAAAGTTTTTGTTGCTCACTGCGGGAGGCAGAGGCAGTCGAGTTCGCAGGTGGAAAAAGTTTTACACCTCCTTTTCTCGGTCACATTAGCATAAATATATAGATGCTCTTACTAGGTATAATGATGGGTATGCATCTGTAAAACGAATGCCATACTCAGGGGAATTTATGATGCCGAGACTAACCAACCGCTTTATGATTACGTGGTGCTTGTATTAGTATACCTAAGCATGACAAATGATCCTGTTGCAAAGGATATTTCGGTAGCAGAACGGATTTGAAGTTTGCACGAGATATAATTTTGTCTAATTAAAGATGCTGGGACGCTTCTTCCTTCTTGATATTTAAGTTTCTGCGGTTTCTAAGCTCAATTACGGAAATATACTAAGCATCAATTAGTAAAACCATGAAAAAATAAGACATACGTATAACATTCATTATTCAAACAAAACAAAAAGAGGTCGTTCAAAATTGTATCCTCACGTTGAATCCTAAAATTAGAGTGAAGTATATAATTCCGATGCTATGAAGAAATCGCAATTCTTTTAATGTTATTTATTTTTCAGCGAGTTTCAGTTAATATGGTTTTAAATATATAAAATAATGATCAGCACCAATTTCCTGATTCATATATAATTGGCATCTATAATCAAAGTTTGTCATATTATATACATTATTGAGAATGAAACTCAATTTAATATCTCTTTTGCGTTGCACGATTATTAGGTAATAATAATAATCTCAAAGCGGGTCACATAAATTAAAGTCTGACATAAAATACAGGAGACTTAAACTTATAAGAGTTGGTATTTTATTTTACACACATGCTTGTGTAACATTTACTAGTGTAACTTCATAATTTAAATTCCAATACACAAACGCGAAACAACAAAACAAGTGCATTTAATGCTCTTATATTCGCTCGAATTACATTCGCAGTGCTGTTTACATCCAAGAACTTTTTATCAATCTCATGTTAGATACTTTCTTTATGTTCAAACATGCCATCGCATTAGAGATTGATAGCCTAATCGGTTGTTAATATAATTTACTCGCTTTGCCTCAATGCTTGAATGAACGAAAGGCCCCGAGTAAAAGTATTTAATCTTGAGTTCGACTGTGCTCGTCTTGAGTTCGTCGCCAAGACGGCTATGTCTCGCTGGCATCCAGGGGCGAAACTTAGTAGTCGAAAATGTAAGTCTTGAGTTTATGATAGGTCTTGAGAAGTAAATTAAATTTTTTCTGAAGGAAGTTATATTACCAATTTAAAGATGTAATATTTTCCATGGCTAAAATTACAAAAGTTTTCGTTTTTGAATTTCTTGTCTATTATACTACGACCTCTACAAACTATGTACCCCATCGGCAGGGCCTGCGATTTACAGGATTCAGGTAGCTAGGCTGGGGCCAAGCAGTTGATATCTGCTAAGGATTATAATATTAAGACCGATAGAACTGGTATTTTTGTAATAAATGCCTACACGATACAAACTGCAGACTACAGACTACAAACTAGACAGACAGATAGAAATCCAGACACCTCCGTAAAAATCGTTTTTTCTGACGCAGGGGGTCTAAAACGTGGAGATTGGATGAAAACCACCAAAGTCAAATTTTACATTAAAACAAGATCTTCTCATTAGAATGAAAATGTAAAAATAATAAAATTGTACAAGATATTTTTTTTTGATTTTTTGATTGATAAATTTTTTTCGTTCCTCACCATTTGATATATATAAAAATATTTTTTTCAGGACTTTTTACATTTCAATTTTTAGAGAAGATGGTTCGAATATGGCTACCATCTGCTTTTCGGTGGATTTCCAGGACCCTATATGAACCTAAATTCAATGAAAAATAGATCATTCAAAATGCTATTGAATAACCTGCGAAAGGTATGTGATTGTTTAGTTTTAATAAATTTTAAATAAGGGTGTCTCAAATACCGCTTACCCATAAAAACATTGAGTGATCTCTAGAGAGATTGATCAGTGAAGTGGTCTAAAATTTGTCTCTTCGATTTTTCATGCATATCGCCCGGGAATTTGTTTCAATACAGAAAAAAATATATCCATTTTTTTTAATTCGATTTAGAGATGGCTAAAGCCGCATGAAGTTTAACACAAAATGGGTTTTGTGAGTACTACTTGTAGAATATCGCAGTTCTAATCTTTTTGAGGAAAATTTTATATGCATGTAGTTCTGGAAAAAGACAGGTTCCGAATTTTAAATAAACGAATCATTTATTACAAAATTACAAGTTCTATCAGTCGTAAAATTTCAATCCTTAACGGATGTAAACTGCTTGGCACCAGCCTAGCTACCTGGACCTAGTCCATAGTTTGTAGAGGTCGGAGTATAATGGACAAGAAATTCAAAAACGAATACTTTCTAATTTTGACCCTGGAAAAGATTAAAACCCTAAATTGGCAATATAATTTGGTATCGTAAACTCTAGACTTACATTTTCGACTAATAAGTCTCGCTCCTCACCGCCAGCGAGACGTAGCTGTCTTGGAGACGAACTTAAGACGAACCGAGACGAACTTAAGACGAACCAAGTCGAACTCAAGGCGAATTATTCTTACTCGGAAACGTCGCGTTTTCTTTTTCAATTTAAAATTTTTTCCAAGTGGCAATTATATTGAGGTATACTTAGTTAATTTAAACAACAATAATTTTTTAAAATTGTTTATTATTGTTAATAATATTATCTACAATATGCTAGAAAAATGCAGTTTTTTCAAAAATTTTCCGCTTTTTGTCTCATTTCCAATTCGTGTACGGTAGATAATTGATTAAAGTTAACAAAATTATTTGTTTAAACAATTGATGCTTACTGTTTATAATATTCAATTTAAATAATGCCACAAGTTGCGGTTTTTCTGAAATTTCCAAATATTTTTTTTTTACTTAACGGGAATTAATACGCACATCTTACTTAGTAAATAAGTAAATAGTGCAGGTTAAGAAAAATAGTGTTTTAAACCATTTATTGATGTTTAGAACTATCTTCTCTTAGTTAAGTGCTATATTGATTTAATAACTAAATTTTCTAAGAGAAATTATAGAAATTTGCTTTCTTCTTAAATTTTTAAATTTGCTATGACTTTTTAGTTATGAACAAAAAATTATTATATTATTATATTATATTACTTTTAAGTCGGTGCAGTGTTACGTAACGAAGTTGTTTTTAAAATAAACAACACAGGAATTCTAGATCAATATAAAAATCTCTACCCCATCGACATTACTCGCTTCTCAACGAATAAATAATGCTTACCCCGAAAGGGATATGGCTTAATAGTATTTATATTCCCCAATCGCAACGGATGAAAGTACATCTTTTACAATACTTAAGAAGGATATTGACGAGCATCATAATGATATAAGTAAACGAAGTCTTTATTGGTTGAGTAACAGTAATTATTATATGTTTTTACATAAACTATTTGAATGAAATTTTGTATTACCCTTAACGAAGTTGGGCCGATATTTACACTTTTCACTTATACAATACCCTCTGCAGTTGCAAAATATAAAAAGAGACATCTGAATCTGCTGCAAGCTCAGGCTCAGAACAAGCTTTCATGTTTTGCAAGTGTAGGAGGTATTGTATTGATAAAAAGTGTAAATGTCGGTCCAACTAGGTTAAGTGTAATTCAAAATCTCATTCAAATAGTTTGTGTAAAAACAAATACAATTATTACTTTGAACCAATAAACAAGGACATTATTCACTTATTTCATCATGATGCTCTTTAGGTCTATTCTTCAAATGAATAAAAATGTCAAATCAATGAATCTGATCATAAGACTTGTTTAAACTATTCACCATTATTTCTTGATGTAAACTTGCAATTAAACATTATCCTTAAACATTTTAATAAGACAATATATATATATATATATATATATATATATATATAAATAATGCATTTAAATTTCAAAAATACAGGAGATACAAGTTTCATTCATTTATTTGTTTTTTAGCATTCAACCAACTTTAGAAATTTCATCTGAAATTCAAATTTCTATTCAACGAAATAAACTTTAATAACCTCTCTTTTTGGAGTAAGTATCCATAAATAGGCATTAGTAGATAGTACAAAAATAAACAATTGCATTTTTAAAAGTTAAATAATAAATTAAAACAATTTTTTTTAAGCGTGCAAAGCATCATCGATCTTCCATCCTTCTTAATTATTAGCAACATATGCTGTGAAAGCAATCTTTTGGTATGGACTTTGGATTGGTCAAATGTTCAAAAATTCATCCGAAGAAAGGAAAGATTATTTTTTCCCGAGGACCCTGAGCTTGTAGTTCTAAGTGATATTAGACATTTTGATACTGGAGACACCTATACGTACCTGGGCGTGCCTCAAAGCGGCATTCAGGACGCAACATCAGTCAAGGAGTCTCTCCGAAGCAGATACAAGCATATTGTTTGGAAGATTTGTTCTTCACATCTCACGGCATTAAGCAAAGTATATGCGACTAACATGCTTGTCTTCTGGGTTGTATTCTACTCGTTTGGGGTGGTTAAATGGGCGAAGAACGAGCCTAAAGCCCTTGAAATTGCCGCACGTAAGAGCATGCACATGCATAAGAGCTTGCATATCGATTCGTCTGTTCCGGAACAGACGTTCCGCGAACGCAGACTTCTCAATCTCCAGCGTCTTCCTAACCGAATTGTTCAAAGTACAGCTTACATCGTTGCAAATGGCAAATTTCTGTCCTAAAAATTGTCAGTCGCCACAAGATGATTGGGAATAGAGCGTTACTTTACAAAACCACGAAGCCGGTTGCCGCGAACCTTAACCTGAATTTTAAGATCAGAAGTGAGGAAAGTGCATTACTAAATCTATGTTCTTCCTTTCTATAAGGCGAAGTAAATGAAGTAGAGCTTAAAAATTTTTACCAAGAGCTACTTGACAAGAAAATTCACGGAATTTTGTACGGAAATTTAGAATAAATCTCCTTGTCAAAAGAATATGCTTTTGCTTTTCTTAAATATTCAGAACTTAATTCAGGTACAGAAGTTTTCATTTTCTCGTCCATAATATCCTGGTCTTCCACCCACGGTCTTACGGCGTTGGCAGCGTTCCTGCCCTGCGCAATGCTCAGAGGGAGATAGAGTAAATTGCCCAAAACGAGAAGTGCTAAATTTTCTGGAACTACAATTTTGGGACAGCCGTCTCTGTTGCACACTTGAGGAGTGAAAAGTTTTATATTTGAATGTAAAAAAATGTAGTGAATAAATCTATTGCATAAAATAAAAGTAATATAGATAAACGTTTATTTTTCAGCCTGCTGGATTTAATAAAATTGACTTGCTTACACTTCCATTTTTACAGAATTTTCTTACAACTACCTCTTAAAAACTAACACCCATCCACATATTATCTATAAGCCGCTTGCTTTTATGACCTTGCCCTTCGTCGCTTCACCTCGCCTCGCACGCATGTCGCTACTTTTTCGCTTTACCTCGCATGGCCAGCCTTTCTCCTCGCAGCTAATCCCTAAGCCTTATCTACTATTTACAATATGTACCATTTTCTTGAATCTACTTCTTTTCCTACATATAATCTTTCTTTTTCCATTCCTCTTTCCATCCATTCTTAACCATCTTACCCAACACCCCCTTCACCCATGCAACTGCCGTTTTGTCCTCCCCCCTTTCATGAAATAATACCTCCATGCTTATTCCACTCTTTTCCACCGCTTCACACTCCTTCATCCAGTGATCCACTTTTGCATCCCCCTTCCCACATAATTCATACATCCTCTTCTCTCCAGAAAGCCAGAAACTATTCTACGCCTCCATGCATTCGCATCTCATTCTCGCTGTAAGTGCCTGATATGCTTGCTTTTCTTTTTCTCACAAATATTGCGCTCTCTCCCTTAGTATAATCCACATATAGTTCCTGTTAAACCGTGACTCTCTTATTCTCTCCTACCCTGCTTCCTTCTCTCTCTCTCTCTCTCACTCTGCGTGCATCCTTCTCACTTTATCCAGTTGCAATTCAATCGTTCTAAAATATCTTTCCCTTTCCGCCTCCATCCTCCCACCCCTACACATGTTCTCCTTATCGCGCCAACACTCGCTAACCAGCTTACTTCCCCCCTATTCTAAAAATTTCTTCTCATATTTACAAGCTCGGCTCCACGTTACAATCCCTAAACTCGTTCCTCCTGTCTCCCTCCTGACAATATGGTTCAGCGCATTCCTTGCTAACCTCAGTGTCCACTTTACATACGTCTCTTGTATCCTATTTACTCACTTACTTTTCACCTCACACCTCCACTCCGTAAAATGAGACACTCATCACTAGCGAATCAAACAATTTCATTCTTATTACAAAATCTTCTGCAAACAACCTCCTTCCCAGCCCCCACACCTGCCTCATCACTAGATTTGTCCTTCTCAATCTCTCTTTTATATGACCATTCACTCCCTCATTCCTCCGAAACAGGGAGCCCAGGTACACAAACTCTTTCACCTCCAATACCGCTTTTCCCTTTCACTTCTACTCCCCTCCCTTATTCTTCCCACCTCCTTTCTTGAACATCATAACCTTCGTCTTATCCGCATTTAACTCTAATCTGTTTTTGTCCAAGTATCTTCTCAACCTTTTTAACATCTCCTTTAAAGCCTCTTTGCTCTTTGCTAGCAGCACTATCTCATCTGCATATGCGAGTCACCTAAAGCACAGTCTAGGTATGTACCCACAGACTTTACAGACCTTACAGACTATGTAAGTAAAGGTCCCAGAAGTGCTTACGGCAACGTTGCACACGAAGCCTAACACGTGACTATATATTCTTTCTGTTTGTGTGGTACGGTGAATGACGGAGCGGGAGTGAGGCAGAGTGCAGTGTTGCCGCACTTGTTGGTCATTGTCATTGTTTGTAGCTAAGATTTGTTTATGTTTATTCTTAGAGATTGTTATTTTTAGCTGCTAGAGATTATTTAACACCATTGACACAGGTCTTTTCTTTACTGTTGGCAAGAGTTGTTATTGTTCCTAGTTATGGAATGATATTCTCTATTTTTAAGAGTTCTAATTTTTAGGAGAAGTTGTTTTTGTTTGTAGATAAGAGATCCTTATTTATCGCTGCTAAAGTTATTGTTGAGTATTAACCGTTTCTAAGCACTGTGTTTGTTATTATATAAGGGTTCTTGACTGTTGATAGAGGTAGTTATTCAAGCAAGGATTCTTATTATTCATTGTTAGGAATTATTATTTTTCGTTTCTAAGTTGTTTATCTTTTTATTTTTAGAAGTGGTTATTCTTTGTTAGATGTTTTTATTGATCGTAGATAAAGGTCTTCAAACCTTTATTGATTTTTGCCCATGGTTGGTTTTGACTTTGATATAGGTCTTTATTGACCTTCCTAAGGACTGTTATTGTTAGTTAATAGGGTTTATTTTTGAACATAGATAGGGGTTCATATTTCATAACTAAGGTTTGTTATTGTTCTTCGTAAGCAGCTAAAATTATTAGTTGTAAAAGATTTTTATTGACTATTGACAGTTGTAACTAATTGTTAGTGGAAGTTATTTTTGACTGTGGATAGACTCCAATAAGGACCAGGGCCAATAAGGCCCTGGCTATATAGAGTCATTATTGAAGTATGATCATTTCCAACGACTGTTATTGATCGTTTTTAAATGTAGTTATTAAATATTAATTTTTTATTCATTGGTAGAAGTTGCTGTTGACCATTTCTAGTTGTTGTTATTGGCAGTTGCTGATTTATTGTGAAAATCAAAATAAAAGAAACCCTGGATAATTACGTGAATTATATAATAACATGCTTAAATTTTGAATACACTGAATAATAAAAAAAATACAAGAAAGAGATTAATGCACAGACGTCATACACTCGGTTTCAACTGGTTAGGGCGATGAATATTATCGGCAATAAAATCTCCCTAAATCAAATTTTTCCTCCCGAATCTCTCAGCTTCTTACACTCGTGCTCACACGCGAGCCTACATTTTATAAATCCTGTAGCTCAGTGAAGAAAGCATGCAATCGCCAAAAAATAAATAATTATCCACTGAAGTGACGAAGGAGGAGCTATCTCAGATTTGCATTTATAGAAAGTTGGAGGGTCGTTTGTTAACGTATACAACTCATTTTGCGGATTCAAGGTTTTTTTTATCACTTCCACGCCCTGGTGCATTTTTTTCAATATTTATATCGCCGGTTATGTCGCCGCCCTAAGGCTGCTTATTTGCCCCACAGGATAGGGTGTCCGGCATTTCGTGAAGTGGCCGCTCACATTGGAGAAAGTTACTCTGTTACTTTGGCGTGAAAATGCTGTAAATTTCATCCCATAAAACCAACGGGTTTATTGTCTACAAATTTGACCGGTGGGTCCCGGTTTAATTCCTCTGGTGTAGACTGCAAGAGCTGTGGAAGTATTCCAAGCCATAGCTACTTTAATGAGGTACGAACTTTGAATTATGCACCCCCTCTTTGCTCGACCCCACCCTTCTCATTTCTCGTCTTTTCTCCTCATCCTTTCTTCACAAAACTTCAGTTCTTTTCTCTTCTTTATTACTTCTTTTTCGTTCTTCTTTCTTCTTCCATTTTTTTCTTTTATATCCGACCCTTTTTTTCGTCCTTCTTTTCCATCCTTTCCTTCAACCTTCTTCCATAGCTTCTCTTATATTTCTCTTTCTTCTTATTCCCAATGTTGCGCTTTTTTCTCGCAGTGTTTCATTCTTTCTATATTCCTTCATTTTTATTATATCCCCCGACCAACATTGCCCCGGGTATCGACTTTTGAACGCGGTTTATGAACGCATCGCCGCGTCGTGCGTATGTTTATGATTCCGGATACGAATGCGTACGCTAAAGGAGCCTTGAGCTTGTAATTATTATCCGTTATATTGCTTCTGAACACTGTGTTACGGAAAAAACAATTGCAGAGATATTAGCTGGCAGGAGCAGTAGTACTTAAAATCTTTGAAGAAGAACTGACCACATTGAATTTTTAACCTGTTCATGAGCAAAAAGACCTTTCCACAAGGCTGGTACATCTTCTAAGATGTTAAGGACCAAGGTAGCCATATGATCAATTATATAAAGTAGGATATATAGTTTACGTATGGCGTTGAAATGTAATACTGTAAAAGCTAACTTTTTGACAGATATTCATGATAAGGATGAAAATTTTAATATCCTGGAACATCATACTTAATCTCTTGCTTTTTGACTAACTATTAAATTCTTCCTATAAGAAAAGGAATACATCAATGAATGGATATAATATCCTAATTGTACATAAATCAAATGAAAATAAAAAATTCGACGTTGAAGAAATGGAGACTGGAAGCAGGCGCTAATCGTATTGAAATGCATGCGAGTTATACTGCAGCTATTTGCCGGTTACTTCTCGGACGAGGCCTTCGGGTCTTCGGGGTTAGGTTACCTTGTTAGTTCTGGCTGCCTCTATTGGCGTGTGCCCTCTGGCCAGACTGAGCTCGCAACGAATTGGTTTCTAATGTAAATAACGATTCGTATTTTCAG
This sequence comes from Druon quercuslanigerum, assembly GCA_010014905.2. NCBI lineage: Eukaryota > Metazoa > Arthropoda > Insecta > Hymenoptera > Cynipidae > Druon > Druon quercuslanigerum. The sequence continues at coordinate 24,540 of JAAAKG020142989.1, forward strand.
CGCAACGAATTTGCAGAAGTCCTGCTTTGCAAACGAACTTATGCCAATGTACAGTAGTAACTAATTAAAATGATAATACTACTACGATAATGTATTTTTGATAATTATATATACACTCCTCTCTTCTTTTGCCTGTAGTTTATTGTAAAATAGGGCAAAGCGGCTAATTTCAACTTACTTTTTTTTAAGTAAGTCCAAGAAGGAATTCAAATTAGGTATTGGTTAATCAAATATATATAATCTCTATATGACACTTTTTTGAAATATAAAGCATATACAATGTATATATGCTTTATAGGTTATAAATATACCTTGAAGTGAGAGCAGCAAAACCCTAGAATGTGAGTCCAACTCGCTCACTCATAAGAAAATATAAAAGAATTTGCGTGAAGGAAATATTTACAGAAAAAGTAATTATTAGCATTTAAATTATTTTAAAGCAAATTAATTAGGTTAAACTTATAGCAACGTTAAATAATCTGTCTAATGATAATTTAAACATGGGTAAAACGTGGGTTAGCGTTCACAGATGATAAGGTTTTTATGGCAGAATCAATCGAACTCTTGCAAAGAATGCTGAACAAACTGAATACAAGCATGAAGAGCATGGGCTTTAAAATTACCGTAAATAAAACGAAAAATAATGGTTCTCGAAGGTAGCCATTTCTCTAGTGATGAAAAGATAGACGAGGAGTTAGATAGGCGCATAAACGAGGATATGATAGTTATCGGTAGACCAAGAAAAGGATAATTGTAACATTGAATATAAAAAGTGTTCACCGATTACGTTTTGGAAAAGTCCTTTGTGGAGCTTTGCTATTTTATTAAAAATAATAAAATTCAATTTTTTCTCTTCCTGAAAAAGCATGACACGTAGGACAGATTGAACAATACAAAAAGCCAAAATGGTGAATTTTTTAAATTTAGTTGGTTAGCCCCTTATGGTTCTTGACCATTAGATTAACGCCATTGCCATGAAATTCCTGCGCATAATATGCGGAAAACATTGACGGACCAAGTAAGTAACGAGATAATCCTCAAAGAATGTGGTTAAGCAGAGACATTAGTTGACACATGGGAAAGAAATCAGATAAGATGGTATCAATGTGAAGTAAATGGCAGCGTGCGCAGAAGCTGATCGCGAAAAGAATGGGTAGACCGTGTGAGTGAGACCCTAATTCGAAGAGACAGAAGAAGGCACAGCAACACGAGAACGTGCATGAAAAAATGCATGGCGACAAATAGTTAATAAAAGGAGTGGCAGTAGAGTGGATAACAACTGAAACAAATGACCTTGGATACTAATGGGCCCGAATAGGTAACGTCACATGACAACTGTGTGAGGTTCTTCACTTAAGGTAATCACTAGAGAGACTGATCAGCTACTTGAGTCAGAGCAGTGTTGAAAAGCGAACGTATTTCCCTAAATAAGTAACACGACAATTCTAGATCAATTCAAAAACCCTGGAAGGGAAATGGCTCAATTGTATAATAAATAATAATAATAATAATCATATAGCGAGCTTCATTATTAACCTCACGTATGAATAATAAAATATATTTCATAATTTGATAGATTTCATATTTTTTTAATATTGTAAAAAGTGCTTTTGATCTAGGAAATGGAATAATCATCAAGGGTTTTCCCTTGAGCTGCTTTTCCGCATGAGAACAAAAATACTTAAATAAATTATTCTACAAGACGAAAAACATACTGTATTCATGTTTGTTTTTTAAGTTAAGTCTTTCAGGTGTTTTTCTTTACGTAACGTAACTAAATTTCGAAAACTGAGAATTTTCTACAAATGCACTTTTCATTTGTTATAGGTTCATAATCAGCTGAACTGCAACAAATAAGATTGAAAATAAAGTTTCACATTTGTGAGAAGGACAAAAATCGCCAAAAATTAACATTTGTAATTCAAGGAAAGAGATGGAGATGATTATAAAAATGAAACGTGTCAGCCGGTTTCCTCCACAGCCGCCGTTTAGCCTCATTTTACGATATTTTGGCAATGTTCACATTATTTGAAATTTGTCAGGGTTGTGACAGAAAATAAATATAAAAGTAATAGATTTTCCTGATTTTCGACCAATTCAACATTCTTCGTATGTTATAGCCTTTTAATTTTTCAACGTTTTAAGTTTCAAGACTCATCAGATGACGTCATCAGGTGATGACTAGTACATTCTGTGAATGTATGAAGAACCCGATTATGCAAGGAATGTAATAAAAAAAAAGAATTTAAATAAGAAAACTAAATCACTTTCCTACATATTTTACTTTATATTGATTAAAATCGAGATTAAAAACTTGAGTAACAACGAAATGAAATAATTGCAATAATTTGACAAATATTTCGTATTATAATAAGCTGAATTGATTGACTGAGAATTAACCATACATTCATTTCTTTGCAATTAAATTTATTTTGAAAGGTAGAGGCAGCATTTGGTGAGGTCTAAAGTGGAACGTACCCTGTTGTAATCGAGAACGAAGGTTCTGTAAATGCAGAGCCCGTGTTGGCAGAGGGACCAGCTAATGTGTCGACCGAAATATTTATGATGATTGTTTATGGACCGTACGTATATTAGCGCGTTCATCACGCTGATCGTTTCGTTCGTTCCTTCATTCGCTCGTTCCTTCGAACTGGCTGGCTGGTTAAACACCTTATGGACGATCCTTTTATATATCTTCGCATCCTTGTCACGGGGAACAGGTCATCTTTTTCCTTGGGGAAATCATCGTGCCCAGTGGACCGACGAATACGTCTCTAAAGTACTTAAATCAGACCCTTCTTTAGCATTTTCTCTACAAACAAATCCTTCTTATTTCGATCCTAAGTGAGATCCTAAACATCCAGAACTTCATTTTAGTTGAGAGTAACGAGCATTCTAAGAACAAGAATTTATGGATATATTTATTTATGGTGTTCTTCATAAAGTCTCATCCTGCGAAGTAAGTTATGGAAATGGCATAGAGGAAATCATTTTCACAAATCACTGCAAGGAATTAGAATAATATGCTAGTAGATGTTAAGTTTCATTCTACCTTATTCTGTAGACATGTTCTTTTGAATATGCAAAAAGTAATAATAAATTATCGACCTCACACGACGACTTTGTGAGGATCTTCACTTGGGTTGATTGCTAGAGAGATTGATCAGCAACCTGGGTCGGATCAGTACTGCGGAATGAACGTGTTATTTAAATAAAGAACACGAGAATTCTAGATCAATCTAAAAATTTGATAACCCCTTCCTCACACTACTCCCTTCCCCACCGAGTGAGTGACGCCTACCCCGAGAAAGGTAACGGCTTAATGGTGTAATAATCGACAATAAGAACCAACGGAATTAGCTACGCCGGACATCTCGCTTCGGGAGAGTCATTTCATTTCCAGCGCGGTTAGCACTCGGATGGGTGACAGTTTGTGTTGTACACCTAGGTGGCTGTCTATAAACTCTTTTAGCATTTTTGGGCTATCCTTCGCCCCCCTCCCCTCCTCTGAAAGTAATGTAGTCATTGGTCAAAAACGGATCTTTCGTTTGTTTTTTCGCGTCTCTAGCGAGTTCAGTGACCCAAAGTGCCTACGTGATAATAGTGTGAACTTTAAACTTTCGGTAATCAATCAAGAATCACTGAAAATATTAAAATATCAAACTTCACAGGTAAAAATGCTAGCTCTCAAAACAAGAGATATACGATGTTTTTTATGAAATTAGGAGAATAATATTGGGATGAATTCTTTCTAATAAATTTAGTGTACCATATTGAATTAAATATGAAACGCTTTAAGTTCTTAACATTTCAAATTAAAATATATTGCATTTTCAACAAAAAAGTTGAACTTTCAACAGAAAAATACGAAAGTTAGCCAAAAAATGAAATTTTAACCAAGCAGTTGCATTAACAACAAAACGGTTAAATTTGAAAACGAAAGAGATAATTTTTAACAAAATAGTTTAACTTTCAACCAAACAGTTAATGTTTCAAGCCATAAGAAATTGGATTTCTTCGAAGACCATTGAATTTTCAACAAAAGACGTTAATTTTAAACTAAAAAATATGATTTTTCAAACAAGTAAGGTGACAGCATTTCACTCACAAATTAAGAATTTGGAATCCAACGGTGCCAATATTTAAACATTGAGCAGCATTATAAAACAAAAAAATATTGTTTAATCCAAATAGTTGAATTTTCTGCGAAATCCTTAGATTTTTAACAAAAGAGTTGAATTTTCGACATATAAAGATGCATTTTAATCTAAGTAGTCGATTTTTCGAACAAAAGAGACAACAAATATTTAGTAAATCGTCTGAATTTCCAAGTCTAATAGTTAGTTAACGACCGAGAAAGGTTTTTATAACAAAATAGTTGAATTTTAAAACAAATAATTAAACATTCAATGAAATAATTGCGTTTTTAAAAAAATAGCTAAATTTTGAACCTACGAAGATGAAATTACAACCAAGAAGATTTTACCAAAATACGAATTTCGAAACGAATTAATAAATTAATAAGTAACAATTCGATTTTTCAGCTAAAAGAGAAAGTTTTAAACGACAAAAGAAAAGAATTTTCAACCAGTTGAATTCAGCGAAATAAAAAAGATTTCATAACAAAATAATTGAATCTTCAAAAAAATAGATAAATTTTCAACAAAAAATATCATTTTTCTTAACAAACAGACAAATTTTTACTAGAAGAGTTAAGTCCCTAGGGTAAAAATTTTAATATTTTGGAAAGCAGTTGACTTTTGAACCAAACAGATGAGTTTTCGACTAAAAAGGAAAGTTTTCAATCAAAAATGGGACCTTTACATTTTGCTGTTACAAAAATTAAACTTTCTGTCAAAATAAAAATGTGTAATCTACAAAAGACGAATCTCAAATAAAATAGATTTGAAGTGAAACAATAAATCTTTAACCAAATCAATGCATTTTTTACAAATATATTTCAACTTTAAACCATGTAATTTATTTTTATACTAGAAAAGACGAATTCTCAGCGAAATAGTTGAATCTTTATCTGAAGCAGATTAATTTTTAACGAGAAAGTTGCTTTTTAACCAAAAAGGATGAATTTTCAACCAAAAAGTAGAATATTTACCCAGTGAAATGAATTCCGAACCAACAATATAACAATAGACTTTTTAAAGACAAAAAATTACTTTTAAGCAGAAATAGATTTTATGTGTTCTTTGTTAATTCAGCTTTCATTTAATGTGAAAAAACGAGAAAAAGCGAAAAAGGTAGAATATCGTTCAAGCAAGGAAAAAAAAGAAGAAGTCTTTAAAAATAGGGAATAGTATGAAGTCTGAAAAACAAAAGTGATTTTACACTTATTAACTTATTATTGAACTGTATAGAATTGCATGGTCATCTTTTGCAAAATTCGCAAACTTTGTTAAAATTTATAATCAGGAAACGTTCCAAACTTGATTTAAGTTTTTTGCGTTACTTCTACTGATCTCTCCTCCTGTTACTAACCGTTGTTTTAAGTGTTACCTCCTTCCCTCTGAAATGGGTAACGTACTTTATGGACGACCCCTAGGTCAAGTATTCATTGCATTTCAGTAATGTCGAGCGCAGATAATCACACTGTACAGTTGATGATATCGAATGGTCTATATTTAAAATCGATAATCGTGGAAGCGACTCTTTTGCGGAAAATGGTTTTTTGCAATTTCCGTCTCTCCCGGTCAAACCTCGAGACAAACGCGAGTACTTATTATATCATCAAATACAACCACGGTTTTCCACAGGATGTGATTACATTCATACAGTGATTCTTTGTCAACTATAGTAAAGTAAAATTATTACAGGACCTTATCAATTATCCGGCGAAGTAGAGTCATCCATCGGTAAAGATAGTCATGCTAAAGGACATCAGTGATATGTACTTTAGCAGTGAGATATTTCGTGGGGAGGCATAGTGAAATAGGTTCAAACGCAGTATTATGGGACTTAAATAAATAGAAAATAAGGCCTTTAATAATTTTGCTTAATTTCAACTGAGTAGAGATATTAAGTTAAATCAGATTTTCTCCTTCATTACTACTTAGATTTTGATTCAAGTTTATCTTGGAGTTAGCAAATAATAGCCAAGCAGATGAATATGGAAGCAGGTGTGATTGCGGGAAATATTTATTTATATCGGTTGAAGCATTTTTCATCTTACATATCGTTAACAAGAATAAACCGTGATTAAAGTCAATTTACATCGCGAAGGCTCGTTCAGCTTGAGGCGTCCGAAAAAGATCGACCATGTTGATACCTCGGGCCCCGTGAGTCGTAAATTTGACTTCGTACGGCGGTTCAAAATCCCCCTCCGCTTCATCCTCCTCCGTTTGCCCCGTCAAGAAAAAATACCCTGTGCCATCGTTTCGAAGGAACCGTAGAATCTTCAGGGTACAAAGCCATCATCCAGTGTCAGTCCGCATTCGAAACTCGTAAAACGACCACATGCGAGACGTGCCTTCAAAAAATAAATTTCAACTCGGAAAGCTCGATTTGCAGTCAAATAGAAAATAGAAGCGAAGAGAAGAAGATCCATTCTCTAATAGTCTACTGACTAACTATTCTCGATCTTAATAGAATATATATGTTAATTTTTTATATTAAGATTTAAGGAATTACACGACCATTAATTATACAGAAGAAAATACTATAAATTTCTTATTCATATTTCTAAATTTCTAAATTTCTAAATTTCTATGCATTATGGAAAAAGGTTTCAGGAGTTTTAAGCATGGAAATTATATCACATCAATTACTAAATAGGATATTTTAAAATTCGAATGAATCTAAAGTCAAGAATGATGCTTACATCAGTAAATGCACTTTACCTGTTCTTACTTATCTGAACAAATGTAATCAAACTCTTGTTTGAGTTTAAGTGAACCAATTAGAATTGAATTTTAATTTGAATTAACATGCTTTGAAATTGAATTTACTTCCATTTAGGATCACTTCGGACTGAATTTACATGCAATTTAGTTCAATTAATTCATTTAGAATTTGTTTGGATTCAGTCAAATTGACATAAATTTATGCTTTAAATATAGCAGAGATGAATTTAAATTTTCTCAAATTAATTTATAATTTAATAGAAAACTCATTATAAATTGCTTAGCTGATCTTACTTTAATTACCTTTTATCAGACTTGAATCGATTTAAATCTAGTTAATATCACCAGAATTTATTTAAAAATATCTTAGATGGCAATCCGAATTTGCAACGAACATTATTTAGTAATTCAATAGACTCTACTTTGTTCGGAATTAAATTCACAAGAACTTGAATTAAAGACTAACTCGAATCGAATGTTTTAATTAAAAACTTACTTTTTTTATGTATCTTATGTGACCGTCCACCAAGAAAGGGACCTAACTCGTGGTAGCTTCATTTTTCGTTAGGAGCAATTGAAGAGGAGGCGGTCTAACCCATCACTACAGAAGAGGGCTTCAATTCGCAGATTAATTACAATTTGAATTTTTCAGATACAGTTACAATATTTTTCATTATAAAAAAGCGAATACTAAATTATCGATTTTGGTCACATATACTGATTTAAAAATTTTTTAATCTTTATTATGGTGCCCCATAGAAACTTAAAATTTGCAAGTCCTACATCATATTTTTTCCTATTGGTAAAGAAATACTGCCATGAACTTTCTTTTAGTTTAAAAAAATTGCTTAGAGGTTCCGTTAGACAGTTTTAGGTCTTTAAATTAATTTTCTTAGTTAGAAAAAATAAAATTGTTATGAAATGGATGAGCCTTGAATACGAAAATATTTAATTTCAATCTAATTAATGGTCTTAAAAGGAGACCAAGCATTTTTTCGTGAAATAAAAACGACCCAGTGCAACCTATAATCTTTTCTTAAATAAAAATTAAAATTTATGGAAGAATTTTGAAAAATAAATTAATAAAACAAGGGGTTTTAATTTAACTTAGTGCTGTAGTCGAATTCGCTTTAAACTCATTACAATTTAGGTTATTCATACGAATTTGTTTTACTTAACGTAAACACTTGAATCAAATTTATTGCAGGTAACTCAAGTTTATTGCAGGAAAATTTTCTACAATTTAATTTATCGTATTACCTTATCTTCATTTAAATGAATTACTTATAAATTAAAAATATTATTAATAAATTGCGATTTGAATTATTTATATTTAATTATCTTATCTCGTTTTATGCAATAAACGCATTTTTCGATAAGTGTTGGTGGCCGAATTCATTTCAAATCATGCAGGCTAGATATAGATATTATACATTTTCTAAATTTTCTGTCTGCTTCTAGTAGTTCTTTCCATTATATTCTCTTTCGAAATTGATAACAAATTTTGCTAAATGCTTAAAACTGACAAAATGGCGGTTGTTTTTCTGAAAATTTTCAAAATCAATATTTTCAAATGGCCAATTTTTTTGCTTTTTTCTATGTAGGTTCTATTATAGCAAATATATAATCAGAGTTTATCCAGTGACCGCGCCTTGAAAAGGAGAAATTTTTTTTTACTGAAAAATGAATATTCACAATTTGTGCAAAAACAAGACAAGATAAGAAAAAGTCAAAGAAGCAAAGTATATATTCCTCCTACAAATAGATATTTCTCTCAAAAAGTTCTAAAGAAAAGTCTCTTGGCACTTTTCTCTATCTTGCGTTTCTTTCCAGACTTTCGCCTGAATAAGAATAAATTTGGCTATTGTGAATAATATCTTTGATTGTGAATGGTTAAACTGCGATACGGCGCTCTGTGTCGAAAATCAGAAATAAAAAGAGTAGGCACTTAGCTGTCAAAACCAATGTAAAAAGTGTAAATAAATTGCACCTGCTATCGATCTAATTATGAAGACAGGAGGGCTGTTCTCTCAGAAGGAGTCGAAAAGTCGAGTTCAGCTAAGTCTTTATTTGTTGTATTATTTTATTTTTTAAATGTACTGTTTTATTATTTTCAAATTTTGTATGGGAGTATTACTGGATTTGCATTTATATTAACTGTATTATGAACCTCGCCTATAACCTAACTTTGAAGTTTTTTTCT
>JAAAKG020142990.1:0-11475 GCA_010014905.2 Druon quercuslanigerum
TTTTGTTATGCAATTTCTTAATTCCACGGTCTTGAACGAGAATGATGAGGACCGCCATCACCGTCACCCCTGCCATCGCTGTCGTCATATCTTCACATCCATAGTCCCCACATAATTTCTGGAAATTAAATGGCTAATCCTTCTGACATCCGGGACCGGATATCAGATTCGTTCATTAGGGATAGAATGGATTATCTCTTGTGATCTATTATCCATCTGACATCCAGGGCAGAATATAAGACTCTGACATTAAGGATAGAAAGGATTATTTTTTTGTTATGGCTTATCTTTCTGACATCCAGGGCAGGATATAAGACTCTGCCATTAAAGATAGAAAGGATTAGGAAGAGAAGAAAGGAGCGATAAGATGGGCGAATCAGAAACGGACCTCATCGGCCATCCTTTTCCGACCGTTGTGAATTAACGAAGTTGAGTAGTGAGCGTCAGCCTTCCCCCCAATTGTATGTCCCTGTCGTTCTTAATATACGCCGGTAAGCGGAGGAATTAATTCTCTTTTGTTTGTGTACACTCGGCGTGTCAACACATGTCCCGCTCCCGAAGTCGACGGTGTATCAAGGTAGGAATTGTTTTCCTCTAATGATTTGGCCAAGTTTCTGTCAATTATTATTTTAATATAACTAATATTCACCTACACTTCTTGACTGCATCATCTGTCTTATTTTACGGATGTATTTGTAATTACATTAAATTAATTGTTTTTCTATTGTTGTTTCATATAATGATGTTAGGAATATTGTATATAATTTTGAATAGGGATATGTTGAGTTGTTAATTTTTTTTTAAATACTCTGGAATGCCGAAATGCCGAAACATTAATCATGATTAGAGTCAATGTATCACTTACCCTTTGCGATGGTAAATCTTGCGAATTACGGATTTATTAATGCACGTAATAACACTTTGCCAGTGCCCTTTTATGATCTCGTCCGATTCATGTAAGTTTTTTTTTTAATTTTTGCGATTGATTTTTAACCTTTATTCTGTGACCTTTGCCGATACTTTCAAATGACTTCGTAATTTGAATTCCTTTAAAATGATCATTTTTGAAACATATTTGTTTCAGAAAAACGCCCCTTTATCAAAAGAAAATATTAAACCAGCCTTTTTCTGCAACTTTTGGCAATACTTTCAAATTACTCTATAATTTGAATTCCTTTAAAATTACAATTTTGAAATATATTTGTATCAGAAAAACTCGCCCTGTTCGAAAGAACATATTAAGCCACCCGTTTCTGTGACCTTTGGCCATCTTTTCGAATAACTCCGTAATTCGAAATCCCTGAATTGACTCGGGTTACCTGTAACTTTTGCGATTACCTTGAGTTATCTTGATAATTTCAACAACTTTTTTTTAATACGTAATTTACCACCCTTTGGCGATTATCTTTACGCATTTGTTGAAACCCTCGTCCCTGTGTTTTCTTTTTGAAAACTTTCCTTTTTTTACACGCTTAAATAATTCAAAGAACCCCCTGTGACCATGATGTTATCTTGGGGTTATTCTGTTAATTTACGGTTTAATATTTAAGTGCTGATCCATTCATGTCATACCTGTTTATTCTTTTGTTACCTTCGTATTTCTTACTATGGAAAATTGAGAAACGTTATTTTTTTGTTTTGGTCAGGCGAAAATCATTAAGTGAATAGCCATTAGAAACCCTTATTTGTCACGTAATTGTCCATAGGCGATATGTGTATTTTGTCCTTTTTTTTAGTCTACTATTTTCGCTGACGCTCATGACGCCGATATTTTTAGAACTAACTTTTAGTGATCTCACCCTTAATTTTTCTTTTTAGTAATTTGCCACTCTCCTTGCGATTTATTGTTATAGAAAAATTGAAATTGTCTATATTTTATATAATGTTATCTTTTTCTTTTTTACCCCTATATTGGCCTTTTTGTATATATTTTTAATAGTGAATAAATTGTTATTAATTATGAGGAGAAATTTAAGCTTTGTAATTATGAAACAGCCCCTCTACCATTTTGAAATTAGGCTGAGCTAGCAAATTTTTGTCCACTCTAATGTTTTCTCATAAATTGTTGTTTTTTGTATTTATCTTGGTTTGAAATCTTTTACCTTTTGTTAAATTTTGGTATCGTTGCTATAGTTATTGTTAGTGATAATAAATTCTAACATTTGAAGTAAGTTATGTTTTTGACACCCGTTATCTTTTATTTTTGGATTTCCGCGTATTCAGGTTAAGGTTTTCCCTTTTGATTGAAGTTTGTGAGTTTTTCCCTTTATCGTGTAGCCTGAAACGCGTCGCGTTCAGTGAGGTTCCCTTTTCCCTTTCGAAATGTAGATTCCGTACATTTTTTTTTTCTTTCTTACTTTGATTTATTGGGTTTGCTTTTGTCCCAAGCAAGGACTGGCGCCCAAAAATGTAGGTTACCTTTTTGGATATGTCTAAATTATTGGTTAAATAAATTATTTAAATAATTATCCTCGTTGGAATTTCGATTTACTTAATTAGGGTGCCCTGGGCGCTACTTAGGGATCGTCAAATATAATTTTTCTTTTATTTGAAAAGGTAGCTTTACAGCATGTATATTTCAACTTCCTCCGCTCCTCGCTCCTGTTTGCTAACGTTCTCATGCATCACTCGCAATTCAAGTGTGTGGGATCGAAGTGGGGGAAGCGACTTAAAAGATATTTCAAACCTAGATGCGGCACCTCACTAGTGAACTTAGAAAAAGTTCCAAGAACTAAGAAAATGCCATTAGTTAAAGGGAGATGGCGATATCTTTGTCCGTTTGAAACCAATGATATTATTTTAGTTCTTGGAACGTATTATGGGTTCGCTAGTGAGGTGTTACATCTAGGCTTATAATATATTTGACCGACTAGGTACGGAAGCACTCTTCTAATGTTTCGCGTCCTTTTCTTTCTCCTTCCATATGACGGCGTATGCGTTACGCACGGTACCTACTCAGGGACGAACGAGCTCAATAGAATCGGTACCCCTGGATAGAAGGGAGGTTTATGAAAGATTTTAAATTTCAAAAATATTAGAATTTCAGGTCTTGCCCGAAAGTTTCAAATTGGTAAATACCCAGACGGATAGTTTTCAAGTAGGTAGTACTACCCACATGGCCCACGTCATGTGCCGGTCCTGCCGCCAAGCGAATACGAAAGTGACAGCTTTTCGTCTGCTACTTTATCCAAGCTGCTGACTTCTCCTCGACTCTCGAGATTTCGGTGTCACGCCTGCCGATTGGCTTTGTGTGATGGAAGTCCGTCATGCCGAATTGCTCCGTCTCACGAACTACTGCGACTCCTATTGGCCGCCCGAACGCTGCTTTCTACATGGCATGCTCGCCTAGCAACGACGCCACGATATGGCTGCCTTGCCTCTCTGCTAATGCATGGCCACGTTACAACGTTTTGCTGCAGGGTTGGTTGAGTCTGTTCCGGTGGTCGGTCCAGTGATCCCAGATCTAAAACCGCATTTACTTTAATACTATGACAGGTCTATGTCCATGTGAAAAGAGTAGGAGACGATACACATGACTGGGTTGTGCGCACAACAGATTTCTCTTTTTCTGGATTTGCAAACTCGAAGGTACACGATTGGAGGTCGGCAAATTTTGACGGTCGAATATCGATAATCGCAGGGGACACAGGAAAAATTTAAATCTGTATATTGTGCAATACCGCTAAAATATATTATATCACCTACATTTAAGTTTAAGGTTGGTTATAGACGTGTCAATTTAAGTCTTATACCCTTATTGGTCAGTAATTGGTCATTACTGACCATGTACAGAAATCAATTATTGTACGCAGAGTGAAAGGTACATTTTTGTACAAAACAAAACTAAAACTAAACAACAATATAACTATAAAAGCGGATAATTTTGAAAAAATCTTAGAAATATAATGTTTTATATATAAGAAATATATTGGCTCAGTGGAAAAAACCTGAAAGGCATAATAACCACTGAAAACGACCTATAAAAAAATTTGAGAATGAAAAAATAAAAAGAAGTGCCCTCGCCGCTAACAAACTGAAAATATATCTAATTTGATTATTAATAAATTATATATACATATGTATAAATAATAACATATAATAAAATAATAATATATATAAATAAATTATAAATAAAAAAAATATCGGGGTGCTATCTGAACGTGAGTCTCCTCGCCTCTAACAAACGAAAAATATAACACAGATAGATTTATAATACAAATATTTACCTTTTTCTTTTTAATTTAAATAATATCACACACTAAAGAAATACTTGCACAATTTTTTGATATTTCACGTTATCATTTTATCAGCTTTTAAAAGTCAAATATTCACAACATTATCAAACTTTAAAAGACAACATATAATTCAAGCTAAAGAATTTCCACCCAATGGAAACAATTTCAAATTGGTAGATAATTTTAATTTTACATAGAACAGTATTAATGTTAATATTCTACCAACTATTCCGCATTTTAAAGAAATTCAAGAACATGGTGAAGTTAATTATTTGAATGTTTCGCACAATTAATTCTTAACTTATGGTTATATACATAAGATTAGTTCTAACATGTACAATTTCTAACGTCATTGACTTTTTTGAGTGTGTAATAATCACTTATTGTTTATTGGGTGTCATGAGAAAAAAATTCGTCATGTCGGTGCCCTGCTTTAACATCTTGTTAAATAAATGTTTTGTCTGATTACTTAGAACTGTGCACTGAAGTTACCTCTTTAGTATTTTTGATAACGAATTCCTTACCTTACTTTGTATCTTTATTCCAAAGAAAGAAGCTTTAAACTTTGAAGCAAACAATTAATTATATAAATTAAACATCTATTAATGTGCACCCTTTACAATTATTTATTTACACGCACATTAATACAATTGACTACACCAGGCAACTGAGCGTTGACGGCCCCAGTAGAGGGTCAAGGGTGTTTCTTGTTGCGGATTCAGTTACCGACACAGAAACCAACATGATTTCATAGGCGCGAGAGGTCACGAATGTGATGTATAAACAATAAGTCTTTAATTTTAAGCAAATTTTAACAAAGTGGTTTGTGAAAAAGGCTTTATGTTCGTGCTAAATAAATAAAATTATCTGAAAAGCAATTGTGCAGATTAGAATAGAGAAAATAATTCATAGTTACATGTATTTACAGTCCAAAAAATTTTTTTCGACAAATATCAAAGAGTGAAACGCTAAGGAACTTTTTATCCAAAATATTAAACAGATGACATTAGACCCATGGCTAGGAGGTTTAAGACTTGCTCACATACTTCTCTCAACACTCATGAGATGCTAAAAATCTACAAAAACGAGAGAATCTACGAACCCCATTAAGTACATATCTAACTAATATTCAGAAAGTAGAATAATTAATTTCGAAAATCTCGGTAAGATTATAAGTGCTTTGATCATTAATTGTGCTTGACGTATATTAGATGGAAGTATAATGCTATTGAATTTGCGGAAAAGTGAAAAGATTAAAATAAGATTTGTGTTTGTCAGTTTTATATCAATTTTTTAATTTCTTACGAGCCTCAGAATTAAGTGATTCTTTTAATTACACCCGACTCTCGGTTGAGAAACAGTATCGAAGGTTGCCTGCAAATAGCCTTGTTCCTAAATCGGGAAACTCGAAAAGTAAAGAGTCAGGTCTTCCTGAACCGTATACAATGCGGATGCCTAATATAGCGCAATATACTCGACTGAGTACTCGCACACTGTGTCCCTTCCGAGGAGCAAGTCGCAACCATCATTTGCCCTGCACGATGAAAAACTATGTGGACCAGTAATGCCAGGAGTTCCTGAACCGCGAATTTCTAAACTGAAAATCGGATGTATTTATAACTTAAATGCCGGACATTTGAATATTATACTAAAAGTACCCAGCTACCCTTGATACAGCATCTCCTTGAGCCTTGAATATTGACAAATATTAAAAATATATTGGGCATTGCATTTTGTTTTCAATGGTGGAGTGAGTGTAAGAGTTCTTAAGTCTCATGAATCTTGATCTGAACTTCGGTTTCTGATATGATGATAATTGGGTGTTAGTTAAGCAAGCATGATTAAAGGACTCATAATACCCATTTTTAATTATAAATCTTGTTTAAAAGAGTAAAAAAACTTTATGGTTTAAACTAGTGAAGAATATTTGTAGCATAAAAGTGCAATGCTATGTGAAAAAGTTGTATTAAATATCAAAAAATTATGAAAAACTAAGAAAGAAGTATAGTGTAAAATATGTTTTCTTGAATTTTGTAGATTACCATATTTTATTTATAGAAATTATTAAATTTAATATTACAGTTTTAATATTTTTTTAATACTTTAATATTATTTTCTTATACTAAAGTTAAATTACAAAATTACATGTACGAATTAAAAATTAAGTTAATGATCAATAAAAATACCGAATACATGTTACAAATCATTTATTTTCCCTCTTTTTTATTACTTTTTGAAAGCTCTTCTGCATAGACCCTAGCAAACTTTTTCTATAATTTAAAATTTTTTTTCCTTGCGATTACTATTTACATTAAATTTTTTAGCAATACGCAATAAAATTTGTTTTTTATTTTAAACAATAACTTCGTTTGACTGCATTCCAGTATGTTACTGCTTGCTATCATTGCAAGAAGAAATAATTGCTGATAAAATTTCTAACCGTGTTTAAGTTCCTTGTAAACTGAATTGTATTAATATTCTATTTTTTTAAATATTCAATTGAATAGCTTGGATATTAAAGCATTAAAATTTGTTGGTGCACGACCTTACTTTAGTACACTTTGCATTGCCACAGTTCTAGTTTGCAGAAGTCCGTTTTTTTGTACCAATTTCATTCTCGCAGTTGCAGCCATCATTTATATGAATTATGTTGTAACAAATACTCAAGTAATCAAGTTCCCGGGCATACCCGCGCGAACGCGATGCACTTCAAAGTCAGTAATTCTAATATTCACCAGAGACAAAAAAATACAAAACAAGGATATCGGTTTCTTAAAAATGACATTAGAAAAGTGAATGATAACTATTTAATCGCTTTTTCTGTGTAAAGAATAAATAGGTTATTAAAACTTAACTAAAAACTGCACTAATCATTTGAATGTAACGTGCGAGTAGTAATTTTTTATTTACATCATTCTCTTCAGGATTTTTGTGTAGTTTTTCGTAATCTCTTGCACCAACTTTTTCATTAAATAAGTATATATCACAACCATAAGTCACAGATATTGTAAAACAAGGAAAAGAGAAGAGCCATTTACACGAATTTAATTGCCTCTCTCGCACGTCGCAAATGATATTTTCAGAATACGAAAATTGTAAATGGCGGCTTGTAAAGTAATTTTGTACCCGCTGACTTGCATACCGCCACCCTCACAGCAATAGGATATACCGGGGTATCTCATTTCATCCCTTTCCAGTAGGCACAAAATTTGGCGACATCTTTAGGAGATCGTTACGACATCTTAACGACATTATATGTACATGTCGTTAAGGTGTCTTTACGATATCACAAAGACACCTCAACGTAACCGTTACACCGTAATGACCCGTCGGATATCCCGCAAGGCGGAAATTGGGATATCCATAGGATAACCCTGGGACGTTGTAGGGTTATTCAAATGTCCCTCGTAGGACATAAATTAATCTTCTATATCCTGCTTGGGACATTTGAATATCCTGGAAACATCCCAGGGATATCGAATTTTTCTATTTGCGGAATATACGACGAGTTATCCCTGGGATATCCTTGAGACTTGAGATAAATTGGATCAAACCGGATATCCCGGAATATCCTATTGCTGTAAGGGCATTTTCGCAACGCTTCGCAGGCTTCGATAGCATTCTCGTTTGCCTTCGCTCGTTTTCGCCCCTTGCCATATTATGTAATATTTTATTACTCCTGCATAAGAAAAACGCAGCATCCAGCATCCGGAATTGATACTTAGTGCTTTAATTTCTTCACATTAAGCAATCGGCTTCGTTGAAACTAGGCAAAAAGTTGTTTTGATACTTGTTCTAATAAATTTTCTTCAAACAATTTTTTTGTCATGTACTACAATTTCGCTATGGAAAAAAACCAACTTAAATATAAATCCATAAAAACTTTGAGTTCTTGACCTATCTTATGCAAAATCTGATAACTGATATTTGAATTTTGCGTAATGCATATTAATCGAAAAGGTACTGAAACTACTTGATAGAATTATTTACATTGGACATTACCTTTCATTAGAGTGGGCTAAAAAACTCCTTTCCCGTAATACCGCCTAATCCAAATAGTCTTTTCAGGCCCTGTTCGTTTACTGGCTAGCGTAGCATGGTCGAAAATTTTGCAGTGTAAATCCAAAACATTTTGTTGTGTATTTCCAAAAATAGCCAGTGTATATAAAATTATCAAAAAGGAAAATTGTATATAGAAAACAATGTATTTTTTTAATCATCACCTTGGAAGCGCTACATTAGTATTCCCTTTTCAAAACTTTTTTTTAAAGAAAAGAAATAAAAATTATGTACATAGTGCGTAAATTTTGCCTTTTATCATTATTTCAGCAGCCTATACCTTATTCTTAACGTCGACAAGCTAAAATAGAATTTCACAGGACCGTCTAACTATGGCCAGACTAGCTTGTTTAGACTAGTGCTTGACCATACAAAAACGTTCAACTTGTACTTAGCGCCATGATAGTCCGCCTCAAGAGCGCTACTTCAGCGGTCAGTGGGTAAAACTTGTATTCGGCCAAAAGTAATAAAATAGAGCTTAGCGAAACAAAACAAAATGAGATAGGCTTGGGGGGGGGGGAGTTTCCATTACCCTCCAGGGAGAAACCGTTTGAAGGTTTTTTTTCATCATATATACAGTCGAAACTCTATGTTCACACATTTATCTACAAATGGATACTCAATATACCAACGGAAATTTGAGAATTAAAATGTATTTGGCTAAAAATGGTTACTTGGCTATTTTTGAGATGGCTGATTATGAATTCGATTTCTACATTTAGACCTTTTGTATTGCATTTGTAAGCAGACTAATCTATCGTTGCATTAAAACACCTGCATTTTGACTATCGCAATCTTATTGTGGTCCGTGCAATGTAGTACAATAATTTAGTCTTATTTCTTAAAAATGTAATATCGGATATCTACATTTAAATCTCGCATTCGTAACCCACGAGCCCTAAAAACTCCAAGTAATGGGTTTGCCTCAAATACTTCAAAATTTACCATTTTTCGCCGGTATATTTGATCCGACATTTTAGTTAAAAATTTTTGACTCCTGATTCGTAATAAGCAACTTCGAAATCACATTAGTAACTATTTCTAGCCAAATGCGTTCAAAAACCTACATTTTCACCGCCATATTGGGTTCATTGTTTTGAATGTTTAAACTTAGACATCAGATTCGTAATCTGCGACCCTTAAAACACCTGAGTAACTATTTTTAGCCAAATACGTGTAAATTTTGTATATTTTCGCGACCATATTGTGTTCGACATTTCGATTTTAAAATTTAAAATTCAAATTCTTAATCAACGGTCCCAGAACACCCGCGTACAAATATGAAGCCAAATCAGTAAACATTTTTATATTTTTGCTCCCGCTTCGTATTCGCTATTTTTAATTTATACATTGTCATCAGATAAGGTATTATATTTGTGTAAAATTTGACCCCCCCCCCGTTTTGGTCAAATGTCCACGTTTTGAGACCCCTGAATTCGAAAAACAGGTTTTTAAGAATGTGTCCATCTGTATGTCTGTCTGTATATATCTATGTAAACTCTTTTAGTGTCCTAAGCTAAAGGTCAAAAATTCTCTGTACTGATATCCATAGTATTCAGAAAGGTAATCAATTTATCCTAACGACTTATTTCATCACACCAAAAATTACTAGAGATATAGCATTTACAACATTCCAAAAAACACGAAAATGCACATTTTAGATCAAATAACGCACGACATGAAAAGAGTCAAATGAAGAAAAATATTTATTTTTGAATGACCTACAAGATTATCATAACAACTTTTTGAATTTTCTTCAAAAATCGAAAATTCAAATTTCGACAGCATACAAAATTATAGAAAATCCAAAAATTGCATTTTTCGGTTAAACTATGCAAAATACGGTGAAAGATGAATACACAAAAATTATGCGCTTAAAAAAGATCTACAAATTTTTAACTCATCACTTTTTGATAGGATGCGTAGATTTCGCTTTAATCGTGAAAAACATCATTGGCAGTCCAAAAAAAATATGCCCGCTGCGTGGGCACATTCTCATCAGAACTTTTCTCTTTTAATTTCTTTTTCGTCTCGTGTGGGGAATTTCAACAAATTATATTTTTTATGTTTTTAATACTATTTTCTAAAGATTAATACCAAAAACAGGACTATCAAAAAATTATTTAAGACAAATTAATTCATTTTTACTTTGTCATCAGAGTAGGTATTTGTGTACAATTTGAAACCCAGTTTCTGTGAAACGTCCACGTTTTGAGTGCCCCTGAATCCGAAAAACCGGTTCTCACGAATTTGTCTATCTGTATGTATGTATGTATGTATGTATTTCTGTTTGACCGATAACTTAAAAAAATTTATCTATTAGATTGGCCTCTGGTAGCCTCTTTTAGTGCCTTTAACTCAAAGTCCAATTCGTTAGACAGCCATTTTGAATACAAATTCAAAAAGTGAGCGCATTTAGAATATTTTTGAGACCACTTTTTTTAGAATTCAAAAATTTTCTGTACGGCTGTTCATAGTATACAAGAAGTTGAACAATTTATCCCAATTACTTTTTTCACAAAACCAAAAATTACCAGTTATAGCATTTACAAAATTGAAAAGAACACACGAAAATGAACATTTTAAACCAAATAATGCACTATATGAAAAGAAGTCAAGAGAATAAAAATATTGATTTCTAAATGCCCTACAATATTTTCATGACAACTTCCTGAGTGCTCTTGAAAAATCGAAAATTGAAACTTTAGCAACATAAAAAGTAATGGAAAATCCAAAAATTACATTTTTTCATTCAACTATTTCACACAATATTTCAAAGTATCCCAAATATATAAATGTCTTTTAAAAAAAAAAGAAACTTATATATTTATATATATAGGTTTTTGGTGTTATACCAAACGGAGGGCCAGGGATGTGAAAATGAGATCATATGAACACTCAGGTGTGTTGAGAGGAATGCAAAATAATTCGGTAAACGTTATTTACACCAAAAATTAATAATTTATTACAAACGAATAAAAGCTTGGCAGCACGAGGGTGTGTCACAGTTGACTGACCAGCATGTACTGACTAATTGAAGAGCGACCCTCAGAATGGGCCTGATGCCCCTTATACTGCAGTGTTACAGGCAACCCAAAATGCGCAGTAGCCTGGCTAACTAAACTTGATTTTAAATTGAGGTTTATGTAGTAGATACATTGAAAATATTAAAAGTGATAAG
>JAAAKG020142991.1:0-11474 GCA_010014905.2 Druon quercuslanigerum
CACCTGTTTCGTATAGCGGTGCTTGTAATCTATATAATCCTTTCGCCCAGGAATTCGCAAGTCATCGCAGGAGCGTGGTTAGACTAGGTTTCGCCCGCTCTTGCATTAATTTAATAAATTTATATCATTTTTTTTATATACTGAATACTTTTGAATCCCGACTCAACTGTAGGTATAAGCCTTCCGACTCTTCACTTTCCACAACACCAGAAGACGATCGAGTCGGGAAAAACACTCCAAAAAATTATAATGAAAAAAAAACTCGAAGATAAAAATGAAAGATGACACTCATTGAATAAACTGTGCAGTAGGAAAAGTACCTTATAGTTTGAAGAAGAAGGTCCATTTGTTAAGGAGTTTTAAAATTAAAAAAAGTACACCCTAGATGTAATCGAAAAAGTTTAGAATAAATGAAAGGTGCTTTCGTGCCATTTATAAATGAAAAATGATATCATTCATGTGTCGACCACTGATGTTTTTACATTCGTTGTCACGTCCCGAGCAAATAGGCGAGGGTAGCATGGAAATTTGGAAAGAGAGAGACCAGAGTGCTGATTATGTCAGTGTGGTAAGGCCTGACAATTTATTTTTGTTTGTGGGTACGTTGTCACTTTTCAGTTCTATGGGAACTGTTTAAATTTCAGTGTTTTTAAATGAAAGAGAGATGGTCAGAGTAAAACGGATTTATTATAAAGTCATAGAACACATAATTAAGTTACAAGTATTAACTCACTTATACCTTTTATCTTTAAGAAAGGGCGGGAGAGTGTTGCTTTGTCGATTGGATCTCCGTTCTTATTGTAGGGCAGTGCGAGACCCTACCGGATGTTTGTTTAGTGAACACAATGCGCGAGCACGATTCACAATTAGTAGTGCGATGCAGGGCCTTAAGCAGCTGCCAAATCCACACTTAACTTCTTATCACGATTGTTAACACCGCGGACATTAATCGAGAAAGACTCAATTAACGTTGACCGAAAGTCACAACCGACGGGACTTAGTATTCGGCCCGAACACGGTTACTATTTTGAGTTTAAGCTTTAAAGTACGCGACTTTGTCAAAGTATTCTTTGCACGTAGATTCAGTAGACAGTATAACTGCTTGAGACTAAAGACATGTCTACAGAGAAGAATCGGTGCTTATATAGTCCTACGTCCCTATGTTAAACGGTAAGTTTTCATTTGTTAGCACCTACTGTGAAAAACAAAAAATGTAATACCAGGAATTGTTCAGCTTACCCCAAATCAAAACCATAATAACACTTGTGAGCAGCAGTAACTCCTCAGCCCGCTCCAGACCAAAACCGTAATCTATCATATTATCATCTTATTATATTATCATATTATTATATCATCATATTTCGCCCTATGGCCTGGGATTGTTCCTCCTGATATTTTTAAGTCAAACATCTTTATGATTGCGACTTTCAATAACTCCTTGATTTCCTGGCGGAGTTGACTCATCTGTAAATCCCTCGTTTCGAGAGGTGCGACAATATACTGTGTTGGAAGGACGTCCACATACGTGATACCCTCATTAACATACAATCGTTCGTCCAAATCGTCTGGAGGCATCACTGACCTTGAAGCCTCTGAAATCGTCTGGGCAATCCTTTTTGGTGGTGATCCACCTTTAAGCTTCTGATCAGTCTCTTCTTAAGTTAATCGAGTGAAACTCGAATTCTCCTCTCTGCTGATCAGCTTATACAGCATGCGGCAGAAGATTTTCTCTCCCTGGGCACTACCAATAACGCCAAACTCCTTCTGCCTCTGCTTCATAAAATCTATGAAGTGGGCGTCGTCCGGTCCTTCATCGCTGGATACAATCTTATCTTCTTTAGATGGCGGCTCGTCTCGCTCGAACATTTCCAACTTTCTCAAATGTTGTGTGAGGTCCTCTCCTTCTACACTGAGAGACGATTTGCATAGCCAGCGCACTTCGAGTGTAGCTGCTACGCCAAACATGAACGTAGCGACTTGACTGCATTAACCGCTTGGTAGCCGTATTAAAAAAGAACGGGAGGTTGACATAACCTGAAAATGCCTAACAAAAAGAAGAACCAAATTTTTAACTATGAAGTTAGGTTATCGGTAGAGAAACGTTTCACACTGTTACTCTATTTTCATAAGTTGACGTTAGTGCTGCTTCATTTTATACATATTGCAACATTATTATACACAATAATACCTGTTATTTCAATTGAACATTAATACGAATATAAATTTTCATGCTTTTTGCAACGTGCAATATTATGACGCTATTATAATTAATCTGAATATTGGAAAATATTCTTTCTCTCTAGCTCTTTCTGTCACCTGGATTCCGGGGTACTTACTTTCCCTTCTTTTTCAAATGATTTTACTGTAAAATAATGGATTTGTATCAAATTGCCCCTCCCTAGATTTCAAATCAAGGGCAATAGGGTTTTTTGACCTCACACTATGCCCTTGTCAGGAATTTGGTACAAAGCATGCACGTTGGTACCAATCCCGGAAGGACGATAAACCTGAAGCGTAAAGATTCTGTAATATGCTGCAACTCCTGGATGGAATACTGAAACGTCAACAATTACCACAGGAATAGACCGCAAAACCTCCGGAGTCAGCCACATTATGAGGCGTTTGAAATACAAAACAACGCCTGGCGGTTTGAGCCGCCATATTTAGTCAAGCCTATTACCTGAAAAAGAGCATGCAAGAAAAATAAAATTATGCCGGTAATAGTTGGATTAGGTTACTGGATTTTAATTAATTGAATAAACCAGCTTTCACATTCAACTAATTTGGTTTTAATTTCAACAGGTTAAAATTTCGTTAAAAGAACAAATTGGTAACACTGGTATATATTATTAAGCTAATTAAGCCAAAAAAAAAGAAAAGTGCGATTGAGATGATTGCTCGAACACATTCTATTCTTATGTTTTATGAATAATACGTGTATGGGATGTGTCTTAAAAGATGCTCGACCCGCCAGCCTATTAGTCTACCCTTCTTAATTCTGACTTAACACCAGAGTTACTACTCACTTGGGGAGTCCGGTGAACGGCAGCAAAGACCTCGCTCAGATCCTCCCAAGTAAAAGTTTGTCGATCCATCCCGAGCACGTGAAGCTCGTACGAGTGGTCAAGACAGAATGCCGTTCCGGAGTCCCCGAAGCAAGGAGCAAGCCAGAGGTTGAAAAACCGCGCATGCGTGGGAGATCGGAAATGACCAATCTGCCGCGCTTTCCGTCCCTCCAAACCTTCGACTTATAACGACAATTCATATGAAGGGATTTTCCTTTATGACAGGATAGCGGACCTAAAAGAGTTATCTATTTTACAAGAAGATTTATAATTTAAAAAATCTGGAGAATTCGATAATATTAAAATTTAGAATCATCTAAATTTCTCTTAGTAGGTCGTTGATCCTTGAAGTAGCTTACGCAAGCCCGCCAAAACAGCTGATGCTCGTCGTGACGTCACCCAGAGAGCGGGATACGTCGATAAACCCTAGCAAAGGGAAATTGTCGTGCGAAGTAGATGTCCGGGTCCTTATAGAAGCATTCAAACCTAAACATACATGAAATTCTGGCGGCAGATAAAGCTTTCCCAAACTCGCTAAAGTTATTTGTCGAGCATTCTTCTAGGCCCACGATACAATTAAAAATAATATTCTTTTCTTTTCTCTTATGGGATTCTGTCCTGACCGGTCGAAAAGGATTCAGCGGTTTTAAATTTGCCACATTACAACACCCCTCGGCCAGACCGGAGAATACCCAAGCAAGATTCATCGTGACTCTGGTGTTCAACAACAACAAAAGGGTGATCCAAGGTCATAACGATCGTTTGGGACCGAGAGAGATACTCGGCAATTTAGTTATACTAACTATAATACAAGTACAAAGACCAAAACAAAGCAAAAAAAGTTTTTAGGAATTAAAAATTTGGTACTCAACTTTCAATATTCTTAATCTCTTATCGCAATTATTGATTGTAGCTTAGTAACTGATTAACTGTTAACTACTGATCTTAATCTAGAAATGAATTAGGTTGCGAGAAGCGATTAATGAATTTTATTGGAACACACAAGAAAAATTAAAGGAATTCCATCATTCGAGCTTTGTGTTCCAGCGTCCGTGTAGGGCTAGGCGCTTGACCTCACGGTGCTTGACTCCGCCTCTGGGGCGCGGCCTGCGCGTGCCAGGTACTCCTTCCCGCGGCAAGGTCGGTCCCGCGGGTGTGGCAGCTGGTTCCTCTCGCGGAGATGTGAGGTGTGCCGCGGCAGATCCCGTGGCTTCTATGGTCTGAAGAGCTCGCTGCGTCATCTCCTCTTTGGCTTCCTTTGCCCAGCAGTGTTCCCATGTGGGTTCTAGGAACTCCGGTCGAGGTGTTCGAATCCGGATTCCTAGCCTATCCGCGATAATGGTCATAGGGTCTAGGATCGCAACCTCGACCTTCATCAGCTGGGTAGGAAATAGATTCCCACATATTCAACTGTAAAATTTGAAAGAAGAAAACGACCAATTAAAATCGAGCAACCCGAATTATTGACAACCAACCCACCTACAGCGAGAAGACAACACAAAAGCAATAACACTTACAAGAATTCTTATGACAAGTAGGGTTTGAGATCCTTAGTATGACATGTATAAGGAACCAATTTACCCCCACTATTAGCAAGTTCAAAATAGTACGTGAAAGTACTCTTGATGACAGTATAAATTTCTGATCCATATTCGGGAACCAATGACGCCGTTATCCCTCTTTGTTTCGAGGACAAAATTCGGTTTCTTAGAAGGACCTTGTCGCCTACTTGGTAAGTACGCGGCCTAGTTCGCAGATTATAATAATGCACCTGTTTATCATGAGCCGAACCTACATGCAATTTCATCAGGTCGTGTAACGCATCGAGTCTTTTATTTCTTTCCGTCCAGGCGTCGACTTTCCCGGAAGGTAAAACGGGTGACTCTTCGGGCTCGACCTGATCGTATAACGTACCGGATGGTAATGGGTTACGGCCGAAGTCAAGGAAGGCTGGTGTTGTTTTCAAAGATGTATGGTACGCGTTGTTATACGCGAAACGGAAATTATTTAGATACTTATCCCACTTACGCTGCGTATCTTTAATGTAAGCGCGTAACATAGTCTTCAAAACCCTATTGACCCTTTCGACCGGATTAGATTGCGGGTGATATCCAGGTGTCCTACGTAACGGTGACTGCAAGTAGTGGCGGCTCCAAGGTGCTGACGTCACTTCTCCTTCCAAAGGCGAGATGAAATGAGTAGGGCCCATAAAAAAGGTAGGGGTTTCAAAGAAACTTTTGGATTAACTGGATGAAAGAGACACTGATTTATTCAAGACAAAGAAAAGCAACACAAGATTTGCCGACGGCGTACACAGGGGTGCGTGGCTTGTTGGCCACGCTTAGTTCTCGAAAAGTTTACACGGTTTGACAAGCGAGCGCTTCTCGACCTGTCGCTTCTCGTTTTCGGAGACTAACTGCTCTACTCGGCTCGTAGGCTGTCGTTCGTGGCGTGGCGGCTGACGCGAAAAGAGTATTTCCGGCCGCTGATTGGCTGGGACCGGACGACAAGAGCCCACTGCGCGCAATCTCGCGTCGTGGCTCGATTTTAACAATTCTTAACGTTATTTTAACTATTTCTATTATGGAATTAAAAATCGAAAAATCAACGGATCTCAATTATTAAAAATGGAATGAATTCTGCGCAATTCCGTGCTTCGAACTGTATCAAAAGTTATTTGAATTATTTGAATTTAATTTTTTTTACTAATTCAATCAGTACCGACCTATTCCGATTTTTTAATTCCAATTAAGTATGATTATTAAAATTTGATTAAAACTATTCATATAATTCAAAATCCGTTCATTTTAAAATGAAGGAGTTTGAGTATATGTTGTACAAGAGAAGAATGTAATAAAATTTAATTTTTCAATACTGAGAGTTGCAACAAAATATAAACTCTACTCATATTCCTTAAATTATTATTAATTATTATTATTATCTCCCTAACATTAATAATCTCAAACGAGCACGGAAGGATTTTAATATGGAACTTTCCATTTTTTCCAAAACACTTGAAAGAAAATTAAATTTCAAACTCATGACTAATCATGAATCTTTCACTCTGATTTATATTTAACAATAAGCGGGCCCTTTTATTAAAAAACATAATCGAAGTTACACGTATACAGGGTGTCTCTGGTAAAAAAGTGAGAGAGATGAAGATGCTGAGAAGAGTAGAAACCGGTTCGGGGCCTGACGGCCAAAAGTTAGCGGAAGGAAAATCGTACTCGAGCTACCGAGTTTAGCGAGTTGAGATAGAAAAAGGGGCGTTTGGAAAGAGAGGAAAGGGGGGGGGGGGTTGCTTGGGAAAAGCTGAGAGAAAGGAGTAGAGCGAAGAGGCGGACGTGAGAGTGAGAGAGATGGCGATAGCTGAGAAGAGTAGATACCGGTTCTAGGCCTGACAAACCTAGGTCGAGAATGGAAAAGTGAACTCTCGTCAGGCTATCTCTAGTAGGAAAACTTTAATGGGGGTGAGTGAGAAAGAAAAGAAGGCTTTGGAAAGAAAGAAAAGAAGTGAAGACGGGAAGTTTAAAGTGGTTTATGGTTAGCCAAGAAGTGATAAAAGGTCGTTTTTCAATGTGTTTGGAAGGTTCTAAACTTGATATTTTTATATTGGCTTATGGCCGATATCAATTTTTTAGTTTTCTTCTTAAGTATTTGTTTTTTAATTTTAATGACGGGATCAATCTGCTACGAAATTCTCCTGAATTACACTGTGACAGTCCCCGTTAGGTTAAGGGTCGCCCACATAGTGAAATATCCTTCAGAGATTTTCATATTTCACTACGTGAGAATGGACATTTTTCACTCATGATATCCTTAGCGTATTATTGATCTGGACAATCTGGGTGAAAGCATTACCACTTTCTTGGGTTTCCAAACGAGTGAGAGGATAGTTGATTGTGAACAAGAGATTGGATTTTAATAATATTGTTTCTCAAGTGAAGATTTATCTCATAATTACGTGATAAAACATCTTCCGAAAAACGTTTAGCAAAATTTTTCCAAACTCATAATCCCAAAAAGTCTAATGGCTGGATCATATCTATCGTTCTTTTTGGAATAACTTTACTTATTATTATTATTTATTTTATTATATATTATATTATTATATATGTATATTTTTCTACAATGTCGGTTCAGTGCCCAGTCCATGAATCCAATAACAACACACTTGTACGCCAAGTATTAGGAAAATGTACTTCTTTCACCCACTTATTGAAATGGTCTATAAAAGTTAAGTAAAAAGATGTTCAAAGTTATAAAAATAAAGAAAAATATAAAATTAGCTTCGCATACTTGATGTAAGCTTCCCAGGTTTTGAAGCCGTTACGAATATATTAGATGGTTTGAATAATGTTCCTTCTACTACTGGTCCAAATTTCCCACTTGGTTGTTTTAGGACCATAAATAATGGAGACAACAATCTTCCGTCGGCACTAAAGATAGGTTAAATTGTGTAGCTGTGCGTGGTCGAAGATATAGATTGTAGACACACACAACTTTTTTTTGACCTTCCACTGCTTAACTTCTTCCTGAATGCAGTTCCAATTGAAAGCCACTTTGATCCGTATTATAAACATTTTGAATTCCGTACTGCTTTATCAAAGGCTTCACTTACTGACAAAATCAATTGCTTTCTGTTTAAAGACCTCACTATCTTCTATTGATTTCCGTGTTACGCGTAAATTTCTTTTTAAATTGGGCTTGTCTCACTCTCGAAGCAGTAACAGCTCCAGGCATTCAAACTATTTGATCGAAACTAGGAGTAACGATCTTAGATTCTTTGCTCCAGCGTTCTGAAGTCTTACGAGTCAAAGGTACTAGTGCCTCCGAACCAGCGGTAAGTTTTACTACTAGTCGAGAGAACTTTCCTTGCTGATAGTCTAATGTCGGTGCAAGCGTAGCACTCAAACCTACTTTATCCAGCCAAGAAGTACTCAAACTCTGTGCCCTCTGTGTGGGTAAAGAGAAAAGTTACGCAAGATGTGTAGCTTATTTAAACTAGTAGATGGTATTATGGAGCACGGGTTGGTAGAACTAGTCCGTACACTAGAGCCAGTCTTATTGCGACGCCAAGGGTGACGACGCTTAACAGGCCGCTTAGGACGACCCATGTTGTTAGAGATTTAATGTTAATTGAATTAGCACTGAAGCGTGAGATTTTAATCAATTCTTGTAAACAGAGTAAATCTGTATTACAATCAGACATCGGTAACTATAAAAACTATTGTGCTCCTTCAAAGTGACACGTAGGCTATGAAAAAAATTAAAGACAAATTTTTCTTCGATAGATGAAGGCCAAATGAGTTAACACAAACTCATATTATTTAGTCAAGTGTGGTGTGCGACGTTTCGTTGGCATTGGTTCGCCAACCTCATCAGGCGTCAATATTTACTAGATTAAAACATAAATTTTCTAAGGCGTGTAAAATTGAGTTGAATATGAAGGACGCATATTGGTCCGATCGAAATGACCGTCTAAAGTCAACTCATATGAAAAAAAGTATAATAATTCTTCAAATATGAAAAAATTGCTTTTCTGACAGCCTGCCGTAACAGTTGCTTCTGAAGCCTATTCTGCAGGGAAGACCTGATTGCATAAAGGGATGAAAAGCTAGATGATGCCGTTTTAATTTTATGGATATAGTATCCACGCATGGAACATTCCTGAGGTCGAGCGAATTCCCCTGGGAGGGCTAGATGAATTTTCACTTCCTCCCAATCATCTTCCCAGTCAGTCAACAACCCCAGTCAAGTATATTTTTCTTGTGTCTAATAATCTTAATTTGTGCATGATGCATGTCATTTATTGAGACCGGGTCATTTTCCTCTAATGAAAAGAATTTACCATTTTCGTAAGAAAGGAGGAAAACTTCTTCCCTCATTTAATTTATTCCCCGTTATGTTATTATTATCATTAATTCATAATTATTATTTAGATATTATCTATTTTATTTATTCCTTCTAATATTAATATTTATCTAGCATAATTATAATGAAACAAATTATATTTATATAAGCATTTAATTCGTCCTCATTATTCCTGCAACCTGCTCAATAAAAAGAGTCTCTTTGTGGGTTTCCTTACGATAAAATAAATTACGTCTATTTAGATGTTATGTGCAAATTAAAACTTTTGGGACGTAACAGTATGAATGATATTAATTTCGAGTGAATTTCTCCCACTTTATTGCTTGAGCAAAGCTTTAGATGCAGAAGACTCATCTTGTATTTCGTTGCCAGAAATTTTGGGAGTAGACATTGAGACAGTCGTAAACTTTGGGGTTAGATTTGACGAATGGCAATGAATTTCTTCTTTCCAAAATTCACTGCAAACTGAATTCTTTTCTACATACTCAAAGGTTATATATTTTAAACCTAATTACTACATTGTATTAGCAGTGGATAGAATATGGCTAATATAAGAAGAAGAAAGAGAGTTTTTGGTGATTTCATTTCACCATCCCACGAAGGGTACATTAGGAAAACAAAGTTTTTGTAAAGATGCAACTTAACCCACAGTGGTAATACTAGGTTTAGTAAACTCCAGGCTAACTTTGCGTGTACGTACATTCGAAGAGGTGGTTTAGAATTGTGACGGTTGCTAATTATTTGGCGGGAAAAACTGAATTTATTTGAATTCTAATTTTTTAATTTTTAGTTCGAAATTAAAACCTTTAGTATAATTGCCCTTTGCTGGGTCCTTTCCACTAGAGTGAAAACTCTTCTCGTCCAATCCCCGACTTTGACGAAACCAACATTGATTCTATTTACAGATTCATGCTGTAGTAAAATAAATTTATAATATTAATGAAACAGAATTTAATATTTGATTGTAAGGTATTAATCAGTGAAAACTACTTAAGATCCGGGTTGAATTAAGTATATTTTATACTCTGAAAATGTCTCCTGATTGTCGAAAATTTTACAAGTCCAAATACAATTTCTAAGGGAAGAGAGACAATGATTCCGCGTCGAGAGTCAGAGAAAATGTGATCTCGGCAATCAATGATGTGTTTGAGCTCCCGTATCGCGCAGCGATCCATAATTCTCTCGCGCAATCCCACTCTCAATCACTCTCATGCATACAACTAATCTAAACTCGAATTCCTACCCCCAAATCAACTCAAGTATGATCTAACTATTGCGTCAATCGGTGACATAAACATGACCTAGTTTGCTTTCAGAAAAATACGACTAAGCAGGTTTTATAAACTAAGCTTCAAATTCTCATTTGACGCCTCACTATCAAAAATCTCAAATAATTTTTGCTAAGATAAATTTATTAGGCTTTTGCGATTCCTTTTCATATAAATGTATATAGCACACTATCTAGGGCTTGGATTAGGACGGTGATTTATTAATCAAAAACAATTTCTTTCGATATATGTAAATTTAATAATTAAATGTCTACATATGAGTCGGTGACGGCTATCGATTGCGAACTGAGATTTAGATCTCCACCCGCCTTTCGACCTCTCCTCCCTCCTCTCCTACCTCCCACACTTACTTCCTTTTGAAAATGACTAATCCTCTCAGTCTAAACTTACGGAACTATGCACACATACGAAAAAATTACTACATGTATATTCAACATTTAGCTCAAACTAGTTATTGAACAATACCCTCTTTATTTGTCAGACTGCTTCAAACCAGATCCCTAAACTACGTTTAATCATCTAATCAACTCCTTTTTATAAACTGCGTTTTAGACTGTAACCAAACCACGTTTAGTTTCTATTCCGCATTCCAACCTTAAGCAAAAACAGCATGTTAAATCCAAAAACACGTGCAAAACATTAAATCATATTAAAACATAAATTCTGAAATTCCTTAAGCTAGAGTCAGTTCGCTCTCACTATACCAAGTCTCTCTCTTTTCCTTTACAATTTATCTCATTTTGAAAAATTATCAAATTTATTTAATAAATTCGACTATTAAAGCTACATAACCATAAAATAATCGAAGGATTATATTCAAAGATCACGCGCCACTTTAAACGCCCGAGAGGTGCTGCCTCTAGTGGGCAACACAAACATTAAATTAAAATTATTGGAATGAACTCTCATTGAATGATTTATAATATAAAATTATAGAATGGATCTTAATTGCTATCAAACCATTTTAATTTTCCGCTCGATCCATTTTCCCTTATTTTAAACTTTATATTCTGTTTTAAAACTATATTTTATTTTAATCTTTAATAAATCCTCTAAACATATGCAATTCAACTCAAACTTATGCTTATCCACGTGGTAAAAAGATTATTTCTTTATTCAGCTATCATGCTTCAACGGTATATTATGTAACTATCCATCATGCATACTGTAATATTATTCTCTTCTATATAAAGAGAGAGAAATAATATACCTTCGGCACCGTAACCTCAAGATAATTTTATAA
>JAAAKG020142992.1:0-11474 GCA_010014905.2 Druon quercuslanigerum
GGGATCGGGTGCTAATCTGAAAATTTGCACCCGATCCCAGCGAAATCGCGTTAAAATTTCAGCCATAACCACGTCTCCCTACCGTGAGATATATATAAGTATATAAGCATATATAAGTACATATAAGTATATATATATATATATATATATATATATATATATATATATATCCCTTAATTCATTAAGTAAGCAATTGTGGTGGAAGAATAAGATAGTTTAACAACCAGTAATATAATAAAATGACATGCCTTGCATTTTGTAGTACTTTAATAATACGATGTCAATAAAAAGGTTAACCAAACAACACGTTTGTCAAAGAACTTAATTTCCATGGGCTGTTTCTTTCTTAACGAAAACAAATTTTATTTGCCTTATTAATTCTTTCTCCCTGGTACACCCGAGCATGTTAGAACATTTTAAAAATTCTATACTTATTTGATATTTGATAATAAAGTACAAAATTTACATTACTCTTTATTTTTTATTGAATGAATAATACTTTAAAGTAAATACATTTGCAAAATAAATATGCAGTTATCATTGAATTAGTGAGACGATCCAATTTTATTTTAGACGTCTTGATCAGAAACATGTGGTAGAATGTTATTTATTTATAAATAAATAATAAATAAAAAATATAATTTTTTTTTTTTTTATAAATTTAACCACGATATTCATCTAACGACTGAACACAATTAGAAGAAATTTTTTTGATACACGAAAATGAATAAACTTAAAAGATAAGAAAAATTGTTTTTAACATTATAACCAAGGACGTGACATTCACATTAAAATTTTAAACGGTTAATTATACTGCTCATCTTAAAAATGGGTTTATTTCGAAAAACGATGTGATATTTTTTAATTATTTTGTATATAAGTACGTTTTCGCCTTTAATTTTTTCAGCAGGAATGATAGCCTATTTAAAAATCGACAAAGGTAGGAAAAATATCTCGAGATTTTTGCTTAACAAAATTAAAAGAAATTTATAATAGATTTTATCGACATTTTTGGACAGAAAAAATGCATAGTTCCCCCTATCTCAAGTAATGCCGTTTTTATTATTCTAGCCTCTATAATATTAACTTTTTTCTTAAGATACATATCTGAGTGCAAGATAAGTAGTAATTTTTTGGATGTATAAATGCTTAAAAGTAGCTCTTATGAATTGAATGTAATCAAAGTGTTAAGTATTTGTGCGAATTGAATACGAATTGTTAATAGCAGTCTGAGATACGTCCAAGCAGTTTTAACATATAGTTACTTTATGGTCCCTCAAAAAATTAATTTGATAGAAAAAAAAACAATTTTGTAACAGTTTTAATGTGTTAGGAATTTTTATGGAATATTTTTCTTGTTCATACCGTATATATGGACGATTTTAAAATTGATTTAGAGTTTGTTTTACGAAATGGGAAGTGAATTAAACTTCCGTATAATGCAGTAACTATTATCAGTTCTTGCACATATGTATGAGCTAGGATTGTAACTTATAACGCAATAAAGCTTTTCGTGCTAAATTACTGTTTTCTCAATCTAATTTGGGTTTAAGTCATTGTTCTTGCTTCAGAAAAAGTTGTCTTCTCAAGTTATCTGAACCACCGTCCTTATGGCTTTTTCGGGTAAACCCAGGCCTTCCCTGGCTATGCCTATTCTGTACGTATAGCTCAGAACGGATTTCGCCTGTCGGCAACCCCGGATTTTCTCCCAGTAATCCCGGTGCTTCGTACGGATCCAGCTTTTGATGGAAAGACTAATGCAGCAAGGCGATAGTTTCAGTACCTTTTATTAACTTGCGATACTGAGTTTTGCCAGTTAAACCGCCTTTTCATTGTCTTTGCTCCAAGTCTGTTTAGTCCGAGCGCATTGTATTCTGTCTGTCAGCAGCATTTTCTTCCAATAATGTTTCAGCACAGCGAAGGACGTCCAGGCCTTTTGCCTAAAATACACTAGCATGTCTTCTTCTCACGCTGTCATAAATTTCTAAACCTCCCTCTCCCCTGAAACCATCTATATTCCAGATTTCCCTTCGGAGGAGCAGGTTACCATTTTCTTTCTACAGATCGCTGCTTGGTATGCAGACGCCGAAAGCTTTGAAAAAGTTAAATCATTTTGTTATTTTATCTTGCTCCATCTTTAGAATCGACAGTGTGCTGCTGTCACTCGGGAGCCTAGTGTGCCTAGTTCCCCAAACTCATTTACTTACTATTGCCAGCTGGCTCATCGCATGTAACGCTACGGAAGTTATGGCAACTTCCTGTCTTAAGACTCCAGATGCTTCCTCCATTTCAGTTTGCTAGCCAAGATTACTCTCAGATATTTAACCGAATCTGAAAACGTCAGCTTTCCACCACAGAACACAGGAGCACCAGCTTTCGGTACTTTGTACTTGCTTGTGAAAATTAGCTGACTAGTGTTTTCCGAAGTTGCCGAGAGCCCACAGGTATAGCACCATAGCTATTCGATGTCCAGCGTTGATATTAAAGGACCTATAAATGTTTCCAGATGAGCTCCGTTACTAGGATAACAAAGTCATTCGCATATCCCTAAGTATAGTAGCCCTTTTTATTTAGACTCTGAATGGAGCCATCCACTACCATGCAGGAGCCACAGGACACCCTCTGACGGCACACCCTTGGTGCTAATCCTTTGACATGCTTCCAATCCACCTAAGTAGATGGTTTAGCCATAGAGTTAATACAGATAAAGGCGACAAGCCACAGGCCGCTTTGTAAGCGGGACCGTCCGTCTCAACTTCGCTGAGAGAGAAAGAGACAGAGCGCCTCGCGTTCTCTTTTCTGTCTTTGTCACACATCGACGTTTCAGCTTGGAGAGTGGGCAGTGGCGTAAGAGTGGGGTGACTGGTCGGGTCTTTCTGATTCTCTTTCTCTCTCTACGCGGGGATGGTTCCCAATCTGGCTTGTCGCCTCTATCTGTATGAACTCTATGGGTCTAGCACGCCACGGCCCAGAGCTTCTCGACAGATGACTTCTGTAAAAGTATTGTTGAAGGCATCCTCTATATTCAAGAACGTGTCCACAGCTTTTTTCTTTTTGTTCCAGCTGCTGCTCCAATCTTGACACAGCAACATAAAACCCCGTTTCTACCGAACAACCTGCCTGAAAAGTGTACTGCCCTGTGTGCAGCGGGAAGGCCAAAAGCAACTCATCCCTGATATATCTTTCGAGCAGCTTTTTTAAAGTCTAAAGTTAGGCTGCTCGGTCTATAGTCCTTCGCAACAGGGAAACCCTGCTTCATAGGTCGTCAGTAAAGGGACGACAAAATCCATGCTCTTTTGTAAGAGCGCTGGATATATGCCATTCGCCCCTGCTGATTTAACGGGACATGGGGAACCTGCAACTTATTTCACCTTTTTGCTGTCTAAGACCTTAAAGGCGAAATTCCAATCAGCTCTCTCTATCCTTTAGCCACAGTCTTCCTCCTCATGGTCAGTTCTGTTTCGCTAAACACACGAGAAGTGAAATTCCGTCACTTGATTGAGCGCTGCTTGCTCATCTTCCGCAAATTTGGCATTTTTGAATGTATAGATCCCTGATGACAGGGATATGTACAGTGTCGAAATTTAGGTAAAAAGACAAAAAAGTTTTTCGAAGAGAATAATAACTTAATAGTTCGACATGCAGACAGGGGAAATGTTACTATAATTCTGGACAGAATAGAATACATACAGAGATGCAATATTCTTTTGCAAGACACAGAAACATACAAACTCATCACATCGATACTGACACTGGCAAATGGATTAAATGCTATAATGAAGTTTCTCCAAGGTTCTATGGGCTCCCTAAAATACAGAAGATTGGAAGTCCTGTCAAGTCGATCAAATCTTTTATAAATTCTCTACTTTATAATTTATCCAAGTACTTTGATTAATCTATACAGACGATTATGGGTAAATCAAACACGTATATAAAAAACAGTTTTGACTTTTTACAAAAAATCAGACAACTAAGTAGCATACCAGCAAACTACAATATTTTTTCTTTAGCTGTCAGTTTGCTTTTCCCTAATCTTCTCTACAATTTGGCAATTACCATTGTTAAACCTAATTGAAATTTAATGACAGAGCACAAAAACTTAACAAAGAATAATTTTATAGAGCTGTTGAACTTTTGTTTGAAAAAATTCGTACTGTCTTTTTAATGGTTTATATTACAAGCAAACTTACAGAGTACCAATGGGCTCTCCGATCTTAGCCGCTGTTTCTAATTTAGTGATGGAGAATATCGAATGTAGTATTCTTATCACTCTACCCTATCACATAACATTCTATTATCGTTACCTAGACGACATTCTAGTTTGTGCTCCTAAGGACAAAATAGAGGACCTACAACAAAGATTCAATAAACGCATTCCTAGATTGAATTTTACGCTAGGAAGGGAAATTGGTGATAGTATCAACTTCCTCGACATTACAGTCAGAAAAATCGCTGGGAGATTAGAATCTATTTGGTACAGAAAAGAAGCTTGGTCCAGAAGGTATATGAATTATTATTCATTTTCGCTACTTAAATATGAAATAGGCACACGTTAGGCAGAATTTTAATTTAATCAAAACAACTTTAATTAAAAATGAATTTCCAACGAATCTTATAAACAAATTGGTCAATTTACGTATTAATAAATTAAAATGTAAACCAACTTACAATAAGGATACACAAAACATCGATTTTAATTATATTGGTTTACTTCCATATACAGAAAAAA
This sequence comes from Druon quercuslanigerum, assembly GCA_010014905.2. NCBI lineage: Eukaryota > Metazoa > Arthropoda > Insecta > Hymenoptera > Cynipidae > Druon > Druon quercuslanigerum. Next base: position 4,730 of record JAAAKG020142992.1, read on the forward strand.
TTGAAAATAGACTCACAAATGTAGTAAAAAATGAAGGTCTAGTGAGCGTCTTCCGATCTCAAAAAGATTGTTTCGGAGCGCATTCTATTTATTGTATAGTATATAAAGTATGCAATAGTTTCTATATCGGCCAATCAGAAAGAGCTATTGGTGTTAGAAGAAAAAAACGCATTAACGACTGCAAAAAAGATCATCAAAAAACGGCCCTTGTCGAACCGACCATACAATTAACAAAACAACAGAGAAAGAAAATTTGAGTTATACTTATATAAACTTAATTAAATCCACTAATCAATGTTGAATGATTCAAATCTGCAACGGCACATCTCACGAATCTGTCCGCGCAACATTTTTAATTTTGAGAATTTCAAAATGCTACTATTTAAAATTAAAATTATTTAACTTCTAATTCATAAAGTGTTCTATAATTTATAAAAGTTAAATAATCGAAATGTTGCAATTGATCCGCATATCATTTAAACTTGTTTAGTTGGAAAGTGTTAGTATCCTCTATCTTATACGTGTGAATTATTCATGATTTGAATACAAAATTTTTTAGTTAAAAAACTTTTTAACTTAAATTTAAAAAGTTTACAATTAAGATATCTGCTCCGGGTTTTCACAAATTTCTTAACTCTGATGCCAATCAGCCCTGGACACGGTGATTACGTCGTGGCTTTCTGGTTCACCTATTGATTGATTGAAAGAAATTTTTTGAAATTCTTGTGTATAATGGATGCAAGGTATTTAATTTATCTAAATATAGACTATTCTGTTTTCGTCAAAATTTAATCTTTTAGATTGACTAGAACACTTTATTGTAACTTATGCTGTTCTTCCCGAAATTTAATTTGTTCATTTCAATGTTTATTTGCAGATTTATTTTTTTCTCGAATAAAATTTTTATCCGCGGTTTATTCGTAAGTGAATCTGTATTGTAAACATTTTCCAATTGTCTAATTCATAATATTTCAGTATGATGTTGTTCCTCGAGGTCATCAGACAATGGTTCATCCGCTGAATGACTTCACTTAAAAGAGATTGTACTATAATCAAAAAATGATTCTTCCAACATCACTAACCTTATGTATTATTAATTTTATTTTGTCCATAGTGGTTAAACAAAAATATTTTTCGGAACAAAATAGTGCCTTTTGAATTATGATTTTTCTTCGATTGGAAAATGGAAAAATTACAATTGCACTTTAAAAACTGAATTATCTACATATTTTCATACTTAATACATTGTATGTTCGACGTTTTAAACAATTTTCCATTGTGTTTTTAAATTTGACTTTTAAATATTATTTTTACGTTATTATAATATAAATTTTAGATAAGATTTTTAACCTGAAGAAGGCACAAAAGTGTTGCCAAACCGTCGTTGATGTAAACTGACTTTTATAATAAATCATCGTTTAACCGATATTAAATAGCTTAAAATTATTTATAATTTTAAAGTTAGATTAATTTATTTCTGAAGGACGACGGATGAAGACTTCTTTTTGTTGGATAGACCTTCAACTATATTTCTAAAAGTTTCTTATGTCGATTTTTTTGTGTTGAATAAAAAAATTATTAATTACAAATTTGTAGCTCTTTTTGGGGTCAGCGACTTTTGTCTATTAATTTCTTTTTTAACTTGCGCCTTTTACCAAATATTTAATTCTTCAGTTTTTTATTTTATTTTTCATGCTTTGAAGAAAAACCAAGCATCCTATCAAAACGTGACTGGTATGAAATTTACAGATATTTTTTATTGAGCAGTTTTTACTTACTCATCTTTCTTCTTATTCATCTTGCGTTGTTTTTCCAAAAATTGAATTAATTTATTGTTTACGTTATTATTAATGATTTTTTAATGATTTATTGATTTAAAAAATTTTTTCTACTTTTTTTCGAATAAAATATATAAAAAACACAGGTCTTCTATGTTATCTAGATCTACCCTGCAACTATTCAACTTTGAAAGTTCAATCGAGATTAGAGATTAGAGATTAGAGATGTGGACACCCTGGAGATTTCAGCCAGAGTCTGCAATGCGGCCCTAAAATCTGCTTATTAAAGTAAATATAGACCATCTAGAGTCCGAGAGACTGGGAGACAATGTTAAAACGGAAAACTCGAAGAGATTCGCAGGAAAGCCACAGAGAGGTTTAGAAGTGCTAGTACTAGCAAAACGGAAGAACTGAGGACCTTATTTACGACTATGAAGGATAAATTCAAATGTGCTATTCGTAAAGCCGACCAAGAAAGCTGGAATAACTTTGGTTCAGGCATCGAGAATGATTCAAAGGGGGCAAGACTGTACAAGCTGCTCCCTTCAAACCCGGATGCTCTTTTCGGCACTCTAAAAATGGCGCGCGACGAAATACTTAACCTCGGACGAGGATACCTTGGCTCACCTGATCATAGCACATTTTCCTAGCTTCATAAGGTCGGTCTAACAGAAGGCGACACCGCTGAGGCAACCAAAGCCTCCAGTAGCCCGACTGGGTCTAAACTCTAAAGAGCATCTAGCCTACGAGATTTTTACCCCCTCCAGGGCCAAGTGAACCCTCAAGTGTTTTAGTCCTTACAAGTCTCTGGTTCCGGATGGCATATATCCGTTCTTCTTGCAAAAAACTGGAAAGAATGCACTAACTCTGCTCTTGAGACTTGATAGGGCTATTTGAAGCTGGCATGTTTTCCGTTGGCATGGAGAAATACAAGTAGCAATATGAACCTAAAAACGACTAAGGGTGATAAAACTTTATGTGGAACCGTTGTCTCGGGATGGTCGCAGAAGGCATTTTATCGCCCCTACTGTGGTATTTGGTAATAAAGAAACTGCTTCATATGATCACGAGTAAGAGCTACCACCTTATAGACTACGCGGATGATATAATGATTACTGTGCGAGGCTAACATCTGGATACACTTTTCGCAATAATCCAGAAAGTACTGGTGAAAGTTCATTCTGGGTGGAACGCAGACTGGAATATTGGTCAATCGGAGTGAGACGGACGCGGTTGCATTTTCCGTACGGCATAAATGAGGAACTATGAATAAATTAAAGGTAAAGAGTACTGTAATGCAAGTGCAAAATGCTAGTAGGAACTCTATGCATTGTACGAGAGCCATAAGGAAAAACTGGGGTTTTAAGCCGGATACACTTACGTGGATCCACAGAGTGATCCTGTGACCAAGGCTAAGTTATGCGTTGGGGGTACTAACAGGTTTGGAGCTCCTAAATCTCACCACCAAAATTCAACCTAATTAACAGGCCGACTCTGAGCAAGCTTGGAGACAAACGCTCACTCGCTGTCTCTTCTACAAGAAGTATCATGTTAGCCTATCCACGAAAGAGGAATTGATTAAGGCCGATACACATATACCCAGTCATGGGAATAGCTGGTAGAAGGAGAGGAATGACAATACAGATGGGGTCATACGCCACAGTCGCTAGAATTATGGGAGTGCTTTGAGAAACTGAACAAACTAGGCACGGAAAACCAAGTAATTCTAATTTGGATCCCTCTACACAGCAGAATTAAAAGCAATGTGATGTCCGAGAGGCTAGAAAGACTGGGAGCAAGAGAGAACTTCACTGGACCGGAGCCCGTTATAGGTAGTTCCAGCAAATTAGTCACTGAAGAAATCATTAGTTGGTTGACTAAAGAACATCAAGAGAAGTTTGCCGTCATGCCTATATTCACAAGAGGATGCAACGGGATCACTTAAGCATACGGTTTTCTAAGGGCCCAAGCCAAGAAAATAGCAATAATAATGATTCAAAAGTTTATGTGGATAATGCAGTTCGTAAAATTACTAATGCTACATTCATTCGTTCACTTAAAAGGACACGGTTTGTGAAGAATCTGAAGAAAAAGAAAAATGCCTTGGATGCATTTTTCTGCATCTGAGTCATAAAAATATATATGAATTCTTTTTCGTCATAATATTACTCACCTCTGATATGTCCTAGATATTTAACAATTGAACCGGAACTAAAACATATTATTCAGGATCTTCCAATTGGGCAAAGAAAAATTATGTTATTTCATTTATTGCTTCCCGATTATGAACATCAGGTAGAATGTTTTTAGTAATTTATAAGGAAAACCAGGCAAGAGTAGGGTAATTTAAAATAAGTGAAAGATAATGAAAAACGATTTTTGAATATTATAAGCGCATGACATTCACATTAAAATGTTGGAACGATTCACTATACTATTCATCTTGAAAATGGGTTTAATTAGAAGAAAATATGTAATATTTTTAAATAATTTATAACTAAATGTGCTTTTTGCATCTAATTTTTCCAACAGAAGCGATATCCTTCTTAAAAAGCCACTTAAAATGGATTTTATCATGGATTTCAAAAAATGCGTGACTTTGTCTACCAAAGTTTTCCCTATCTCAAATTGTCATGCATATATTAGTGCACCAAAAACAGTGACTTTTTTTACAGTTGTTGAAGAGTAGCTCCTATGAATTGAAAATTATTCAAAGTGTTAAAAAAAGCTTCTTTATATTTATTATTTGCGCACATTGAACAATAACTGTAATTGACAGTTCGAGATACGTTCAAGCAGGTTTAACTTTGGTAAAAGAGAAACAATGTTGTAAGAATTTCAATTTGCTTACGAATGTTTATGGGTTTTTTTTGAGTTAATATCGTATATTGTGCGGGATTTTCAAAGAAACTTATAGTATGATTTTCCAAATGCACGTAAATTTAAATTCTATATAATGTAACAATTATTATCAATTCTCTTACATATGTATGAACTAGGATTAAAATTTATAACGCGATAAAGCCGATCGTGCTAAATTACTGTTTTTTAACCGAACCTGGGTTTAAATAATTTTTTTGGTTCCGAAGAAGTTGTCTTCTTAAACATTTAAACTTTTTTTTTCAATTTTGATTTATCTTTTTATTTAAGAACTGTCAATAAATATTCTTTCGTTTACCAGCCACTGTAATCGAAAAAAAATATTTTTAAATTCCTATATATAATGATGGAAGGTATTAAATTGAGTTGATTTTGTACATATTCAGTTTTCATCGAAATTAAATCCAGCAGATTAACAAACACGGAGATGTCACAATATGTGAGTCGCTGATTCGACCAACTGGTGTTATTTCCTTGACATTTATATTTAACGCAGAAAATAGGGATTTAAAAAAATTATGAACTTGTTTTTTTAGAGTTTTTAATACCTACTAAAGTCGTGACTTTATTTTAAAATTGCTACGCCACAAATCTGTGCGTATGCATAACAAAAATTGTTTTGTATAATTTCTTTCAGCGTTAATAAAAACTTTCCGTAAACATTTGGTATCCATTCTAGGGCTCACCTTTTATATATCCCAGATATTTAAATGCCTAACTAGACTTAAAACGTATCATTCAATGTATTCGAATTGTAGTTAGCGTATTCAGTCACACCACGCTAATGAAAAAGTATGAATTCGAACTTTATAATACGCCTATACTTTCTTGCAATAGATTTAAATTCAATTTAGACGAGTATTGGGTCTGTGTGGTAAGTCAATTTGGTGGTCCACCTTATCATCTTGTAGGATTATGCAAAATTGGTCCTAAAGAAGACTGCAAAAGGAAACAAAAGCCTGTCTGTATTATTGGCATCCTACAGCACGGCGTACCAGAAATTAGAAAAGTAAACTAATAAATATTATACAGGGTGTTCAAAAAGTCTCGATACACCTAAATATCTCTCTAGGTAAATATTTTTTCAAAAAGGTCAAGGTCATTCTTGAAGTAACTTTTAACGAGGAATCCTGTGATGATCTTGAATTAGACCTTAAACTTGATCTTCAAGGTTATTTCAAGGTCAATTTTGTTTTTTTAAATGAGAACCCATATTTTTGACAACGGCAATCGAAAGAGCGGGAAATTTTACGTCCAAAAATGTTCTCAGGTAATGGCTCAAGGAAGACTTTGAACTTCAACTGATGGTTTTTAGGCTTGACTCAGGTATGGGTCGGGTCTAATCTGTACTGCTTCGGCTCAGGTGTTTACGAAAAAGGTCGAGGTCATTCTTGGAGTAATTTTTAACGAGGACTCCAGTGGTGGCCTTGAATTTGACCTTGAGCTTTATCTTCAAGGTTATGTCAAGGTCAACCTTGTTTTACATTTAGCGTTACCTAGGAACAACGACGTGGACGTAAGAAAATCTGTTCCCTTCGGGGTGCTTGATTTACGTGAGTCCCCTTGCCTCTCACATTTGATTTTTAGCAATTATCAGCACAACATCTTATTTCAAGTGCTCGAATTGTTCTCCATTCACCTCTTGACAGTATGCTAATCGGTAATAAAAAGCATCAATAGTGTTTTAAATCATTTCAGTGGGAATGAGAGCTGACTCATCAATGATTCCTTTGCCGTAATTCTTCTAAATTTTGGGGTTTTGTTTTGTACGACCTATCCTTCAGATAACCTTAAAAAAAATAATGTAGAGGCGTCAAATTAGGTGACCTGCTGGCCATTCAATAGTGCCCCTCCGTCCTATCCACCGATCAACAATTATCTCATCTAAGTAAGCGCGAACGTCTCGTCCATAGTGAGCAGGTGCACCGTCCTGCTGAAACAATATGTCTTTAAAGTTTTCTCCGGCTATTTCTCTGATTGCACGAACTATTGAATTTTAAAGCATAGCTTCATAGCTTTGAGCATTTAAGTTTCCATTAATGAAAAATGGTCCTATAATCCTATTATTAACTATTCCAGTCCAAACA